>PVJA010035950.1:0-21471 GCA_004027025.1 Myocastor coypus | reverse complement strand
CAGTCCAGGCTAGGCTTTCACTGTTGGCAATTCCCCTGCCTCTGCCTCCCAAGTAGTGGAATTATAGCTGTGTATCACTATACGAAATAACAATTGTAGTCATTATGTAATGTTTTTTAGGATAAAAAATGATCTATTATTATTCACAAAAGCCTTATATAATGTATTTCACTCACCGATTTCTCAATATTGTCATGAGTGCTGAGAAGAGTCTAGCAAACCAGGGGATCATGTGATTGTGAAGAAACTGTTTGTTGGTGGAATTAAAAAAGATACTGAGGAGCATCACCTTAAAGATTACTTTGAAGAATATGGAAAAACTGATACCATTGAGATAACTACTGATAGGCAGTCTTGGGAAAAAAAAGAGAGACTTTGGCTTTGTTACTTTGATGACCATATCCTGTGGATAAAATTGTTTTTCAAAAATACCACACTATTAATGGTCACTATTAATGAGAAAGTAAGAGAAGCCTTTGTCTAGACAATAAATGCAGGAAATCCAATGTCCAAGGAGTGGAAGAGGAGAGAACTTTGGTTTGGGGGATTCATGAGGTGGCAGTGGGAATTTTGGACCAGGACGAGGAAGTAACTATAGAGGAGGATCTGGTGGATAAGGAAGTAGATGTGGATTTGGTGATGGCTACAGTGGCTATGGAGGAGGACCTGGAGGTGGCACTTTTGGAGGCAGCCCTGGTTATGGAGGATGAAAAGCAGGATATGATGCTGGAGGACCTGGATATGGAAACCAGAGTGGGAGTTATGGAGGGGGTTGTGGCAATTATGAAGGAGGAAATTATGGAAGCAGTAATTACAGTGATTTGGGAAATAATAACCAGCAACCTTCAAATGAGAAAATTAGAGTGAAACATGCATCTAAATGCTGTGTAGAGGGGATTAAGTTTGGATAGAGGGATTTTTCAAATTTTAATAATTTTAATAAGAGAAATAGTAAGACAGTTTCAAAACAGGTTAGTATTATAGGCACAATAATTAATATGATGTGTATTGTTGTCTTCATAGTAATTGTTCAGAGTATAATATCCAAACATAATAACTTTTCTAAACACGATTAGTACAAATATTTCTTCTCATTGAACTAAGAGAAAGTAGTTTTATGTATAGTCAAATAGTCCATAATAGTAGTGAGTTATCAGCAGAACTCGCAATGTCAGAAGCTGTTGACTTGAGCCTTTTATAGCTCAGCATATTAATATGGTTTTAGTTTTTATAACTCATGGTTAAACTTTTCTGCTGTATGATTAAGACCAAGTTAAAGCAAGACCTATCTAACAAAAAAATGTAACTTTTGTATCTGACAAGGTCAGTCAAATCCTGATAGAGGAATAAAGAAATTTGGACTTGTTATGGTAGAAAATGGGTGTTTGAGTAATGGGATGAGTTTACTCAAAGAAATATAACATGAAATTTATTTTGAGGCATTACAAAAAAAGTTGAGACATGAAATTATAACCTTAATGAAGTAATAATAGTTTTGTATTGCTCCTGTATTGCTACTCCCCTAAGGTGCAGGTCACTGGTGATACCTAAGAGAATGGGCTATAAGGAAGAAGTAAGTGACTCTGGTAGTAAAATGGATTCAAACAAATAGATAAATTTTTGATGTTGGAAGATACCAGTAGGCCTCATTTTAGAACTCTCAACTGGGGCTAAAAAACACAGATATATTAAATGTGAGGGAATTCTGGAAACAGATTTGGTTACTCAGCTAAATAGTGCCTGAAAGTTAGCAGGTAACATCATCTAGGTCATCTGAATTATTCATAGCAAGTTGTGCCACTTCATACTTTCACTTTGCCCACATAGAACAGTCTCAGAATTGAAAATGCTTTATTTTACACTTTGCCAATTCCAAAGCATCTTGTTAAGCAAAAAACAGTCCCCTGGGCAGCAGGGTTTAAATTCAGTGATCTCGCTCTTCTTTTATAGAATATGCACTCTCAACTAAAGGTGCTGTCAAAGCTAAAGAGAAAGTCACCTAGATTTGTGTGATAGGACATCCTACTTTAAACTTTCTTTCGGACAGACCCCATAGTATCATTTGACATGGAATCAGTAATTTAAAATTAAGGGTTCAAATTAGGAAAATTTGGTTCCTAATTGACAGAAAGTTTAACTACTCATTACAAGTGCTAATTGAATTTGCAGCAACATAAAAAAGATGTTCTGAGGGGATCAACTTTGCTTTGACATTTGTTGATAAAATTGGCTTACCTTTATATTAAAATGGGCACAACTATCTATTTCAGAAATTTATGTCACTATTATGTAGCTTTTCAAAAGGTAATACAATATTCTTACCAAATAACTCTCATGACCTATATTTGGTGAGAAACAAGAGGCATTAATGTGTGCTCTCTCCCTGTCTTCAAGAGTAGACATCTGCCTGTCCATCCAGCAGAGTTTCAGTGGATGAAGGATAAATTTTCTCTCAAAGATAGCTTCTATATGGTCTCTTAGACTTAGGAAAGAGGAGAAGAAGCCAGGATGTTCTTGGACTACAAGTAATTGGTGAGTAGAGCTTCTCCAACCATGAAACAGTTTTCCCTGTTCATGGCTTGCAGAAGGGCTACAGGCAATGCCTTTGTACTGGAGTGGTTATAAACTACTTCAACTTACAGGATGGCTCTGAGTTGGTTTGGGAGGGGAATTTATATCCAGAAAGATACCCTGATCCTTCCTAGATAATAGCAGGGCCACTAATGTTTGAAAAGGATAAAAAAAAAAACCTCAGCATTTTACAGGGAGATTGATAGAATTAAATAAGGTAGTTAGGATATACCCTCTTATAGTACTTTTTATTATTTTTATTATTTCTCCTTCATTATTAACTGGCTATAAGAACTGCTTTCATAATATTCTACAGTAATGATCTTGAGTTGCAATGCAGGAATCTACAATTCCTGCAGAACAATTACCTCTCATGTAAGCATATGAGAAAAATAAAATGATGTTGTATTTCCAGAGGTCTATACTAGTTTTTAACAGAGTATGGATGATAAATTTCTTTTATAAACAATGATAGAGCTGGGATTGGTGATGCTGCCTTTGGGCTTGCCAATTTCAGTAGCAAATATATTGAGACTGACAGAAATATTTTGAGAATGTCCCTTAAGTACTTGAAGAAGCTTGTTTTTGTGTATGCATAGCATTCATTAAATGAAGTAATAAATGTACCTTCTTTCATCTGAAAAACAACTATAGCCGGGCGTGGTGGCTCATGCCTGTAATCCCAGCACTCGGGAGGCTGAGGCAGGAGGATTGGTGCGAGTTCGAGACCAGCCTGGGCTACAAAAGTGAGCTCAAGGCCAGCCTCAACTGCATAGCAAGACCCTGTCTCAAAAAAAAGAAAAACAACTATACAACTATACACTTGCATGTCACATTAAGGTAGAAACTCTCCTAAAGTGTGAAAGAACTAATAGCATTTTTTTTATGTATTTAGTACAGCGTCTACAGGGTCTCACTACATAGACTGGATGCATAGTTTTCCTCCTGATTTTAGTCTGCCAAGCACTGGATTACAAACATGTGCCACCAATGCCCAGTCACAATCATAGCCATCTCATCACACCCCGGGAGAAGGGGCAGGAGCAGAGCCCGCACTGCACGCCGAGGACTGAACCGTGGCTGAGTGTTCTGCCTAAGCAGGCACTTTAGTCCACTGTGGTATCTAGCTGACCCACCTAAAGTCAGTTTTGAAGATAAATTGTTTACAGCACCAACATTGTACCAACACATAGCTGTTGTTTTACAGTTTCAGTATATACAGTTTATAATTCATTATGTAATAGTTTATGTAGTCGCTATTTTCTTCCAAGGATTTAATATAGAACCTAGCATTGTTAACAGGCAACAGACATGAAGGAGAGGGCAAGGCAGCTTGCTGGAATGGATCTGCCTGGGATAGATATCTAAAGACCTAAATTTAAGTCCTGACTCTGCCATCTCATGGTGCGGAACAGATGCTCTTAATACTCTGTCCATATTGCCTCATTCTTAATATGTCAGGGAGCTAAACTTCTACCTGCCAGAATTTGCACCTTCTGCGAATACCCGTGAGCATTTCTTCCTACTGAAGCTTAGCCCACTGCCAGCACAGCAGGCTGGAATTGCTGGGCTGTTGTGCCTCTTTGAAGCATCCCCCAAACCATGCAGATATAGGAACTCCAGTTTCCTGGCCCTGAATGAGATATATTGAGGCTGTTGGCTCCGCTGTCTCTCAGAGGCTCCCCCATGGAATTACGTCCCAGTGTTCCACAGGTGCAGCTGCCTTGGCTGCACGACTTCCCATGTTGCCACGTCTTCCGCACTTTCTCCTTGGCTCAGTTACTTCTGCACAAACCCAAAACTAGAAGTAGTTATTGACTTCAGAAGGGTCATCGAGCCACTAAACATCTCAGGTAATAAATGATAGGACCTATCAAAACTTCCTTCGAGTTTTAAATTCTAGGATTTTAATTTCCCCTTAATTTTCATCAGTATGTTGAAGAGAACATCTGAAATTTGTACCAAAAGAACAGTAATTGACAGTAACAAGCAAATGGTGGCTCTATTAACACTTTTCCAAACTGTACAAAATAGGAGAGAGTTGCATTTAGAAAATGTCAGCATTTGGGGAGACTGAGGCACCAAGATTTCACATTTGAGCCCAACTTGGACAACTTAGTGACTTCATGAGGTCATGTATCAACATAAAATGTAAAACAGCTGGAGATATAGCTTAGTGCAAAGGTCTTGAGTTCAGTCCCCAATAATTCCAACAAAATGAAAATAAATCACAGATTAGTCAGTATATAGTCCTAGTTTCGAAATGTTGCATTGTTTGATGGCACAAATCTTAACAAAATTAAACTTTAGTGTAGATATAAGTGTTTTTTTTTCTTTTTTAAGTGCATTTAGGACAGGGGATACAGGGCCTACAGGGTCTCATTACACAGATCAGACTCATAGTGCTTCTCTTATTTTCAGCCTCCCAAAGTGCTGGGATTATAAACGTGCACCACTACACCCAGTCTCAATTGACATCTCACCAGGCCCCAGGGGCAAGGCCGGCACACCACACTAGGGATCAAACCCGAGCTGCTGCGCTCTGCCAAAGCAGGCACTTTAGTCCATTGAGCTATCAGGCCAGCTCTATTGTAGACATAGCATAAAAAAGCCATTTTTAGAAAACAGACAGGGGCCAGGGACATAGCTCCCTAGCACAAGTGCCTTTCTGGCAAGTAAAGCTCATGAGTTTGAATCCTGGTCCTGCAAAAAAAAAAAAAAAAAAAAAAACAGAACAGATTTATTTTTACTATAACAACTTGTTTAGAGACAACACCAGGTATTATTGAAATACTTTATACAGTGAATGCTGCTGCCAAGTGTTATTGAATTGAAAAGCAGGATCATGTAAATGTTTCAGTGCATCCTCTTTCACATTATTCACCAGATCCAGCACTATGCAGCTTCTGGCTCTTCTGCACAGTCAAAATGATCATCAAAGATCAATGTTTTGAATCAGTTTAGGACATCAAGGCAGACATGACAGTACATTTAAAGACATTCACAGAAAAACACTTTCAGAGCTACTCCCAAATGTAGCAAGAAAAAATGAGATATATTCAAAGTGTGAGGGATTAATAGCATTTGTCTTTCTCTGTTATAATTTTTTAATTAAACATTTATCACATTTTGGTTACACCTCATATATATACTTTGCATTCTCATATTTTAATTGATCTCATTCTTGCAGCATGCATAGGAGGTAGGGAGGGCAAAGGTGAGTAATTATTAAATGAGAAGATGCAGACAAAAGTATTAAGTATTTGGGGCTGGGGAGATAGCTCAGTAGAATAAGCGCTTGCCTGGCAAGCCCAAGGGCCTGAGTTTAATAAAAGAAAAAAGAACAAATAAGTATTGATCCAGCAACTCAGACCTTCTCAACCTCTGATCTGTGTCTTTTTGGCCAGATTGTATTGCCTCCTATTACCCAAAAGTTCTATTATATCCAAAAAAACATGTCTTGGTTTCCTGTTTTCTGGGTGATGGGAAACTATTTTATAGGGAAGATCATTTTCTACTTGGGAAGTGGCTCAAAATGATAGTGTTGACATTTTTTTAGTATATCTTTCCTCATTATATTAAATGTTTTCTTGTCCACAGTATTTCATAGCAGTGCTGCCTATACATATGACACTAATATTGGACAACATTACTTGCTTATATTTGCCATCTTTACTAAACTGGATTGCCTTGTGTGTGGGGGGGGAGATAAACAACATTAATCTCTTTATTTTCACATTACCTGATTTGTAAAAGCTAATTAACACAGAGCTTTCATCAAGACTGATAAAATACAAGTACCTAATTCTTTTCAACAGAGACTTAGATGACAGAAATTTACCATTTCAGAGTGGCTGATATTGATAAGAAAGAAACAGATACAGATTTGAGTGGAAAACAAATTGTGCCCAAAGGCATACTTTCATGGGCAATGCTTATTATCTGTTTCCTATGTATTTTTATTCACTAAACTCAGGTTTGATTAAATTATGTACATTCAATATGTTGAAGAAAAGCTTTTTACATTTCATTTTCATTGTACTCTTGTGAAGTAAACATCAAGACATGTATAAATGATAACATTTGCTTAATTTGTTCTATACAATCTGAGCCTGGTTCTAGATTCCACATTTTGTGCTTCTTTTTCTGGAGTCAAAGTGAACCTACCTAGGGTTTGTAGCCCATGCATCTTTCAGGAGTAGCTATTTCTTACTGTGTACTGGCCAGGTGGGCAACTAATTCTCTGTATTTCTTTTGCAAACCAAGAAGCAGTTAATTTCTGGTGCATATTGTTTTAATTTCAACTAGTCCTATCATTGTTCAGTACAATAAGAGGGGTCTCCCTTCCAGGGATTATAATTTTGTAAAAAAAGAACTCTTGAAAATATGGGGGAGGAGATTAGTGAGCATGTGCCTGAATTATTGTTTCTTACTTTATACTTGCAAAGCCTCTGCAAGAAGGTTTGGAAGTAGTTTCATTAGGAAACATTGATGAGTTTTAGATGAACTCTGGAGAAACACTCAGATTTTCCTTGGAGTCCAGTTATTAGAATTGGGAAGGTATCTCATGTGCTCAAGAGGGTGTGTGAAGAATACACAGATCACGCATGAAACTGCATTTCTATAGTGCTTATTTCTTTTTTCAAGGAAGTTTTTCAGTTTTAACTGGAGTTACAAATCAAGCTAGTATCATCACTATTTGTGAATGACATGATACTCTACATAAAAGAACCTCAAAACCCACCAAAAGATTTCTAGAGTCAATGATCAAATTCAATAGCATACCAGGATGCAAAATCAATAGTCAAAAAATCAACAGCGTCCTTGTATACAAATGATAAACTCACTGAAGGGAAAATTAAAGAACCACATCCTTCACAATGGCATCCACACAAATGAAAAACATAAAAATCAACCTAATGAAAGAAATAAAAAAAATTCTACATTGAAAACTACAGTGCTCTGGAGAAAGGATATCAAAGAGAATGAAAGAAATGGATGCATATCCCTTATCCTTGAGTAGGAAGAACTAATATAGTGAAAATGGCCATACTTCTAAAATTGTTATACAGATTTAATTCTATTCCAAACAAAATTTTATAACATATCTCACAGAATTAGAGAAAGCAATCATAAAATACATTTGAAGCCCGAAGAGACCTAGAATAACAAAAACAATTCTGACAACAAAAGCAAAACAGGAGACATCGCAATCCCTGTCTTACAATTACACCACAAAACTAGGGTGACTAGCTTGGTACTGGAAAAAAAAGACTCAAGGATCAATGAAACAGAAGACGAAAAAACAAAACTAGACATCAATTACATTGGAAGAGACAGTCACTTTAAGAAATGGTACTGTCTATGGTCTCAAACTTAATCCTGAGGGGATTTGACCCTGGAAGATACAAAAAAAAAGAATGTTTAGTTATACAGGTCTTGCTTCGACTTGCCCTTGACCACCCAGCAAGAAAAAAAATCCTTAATTACAATGCATGGAACACAGAACTAGATTGATGAGATGAGCTTTAGGAGGCTTAGATTCAATAGCCTCCAACATCACAAGCTTCAGTGGTGGCCCACTGCAATTGCAAAACCTTTGACTGTGTATGTATCTGCTTCCTCTTAGTCCAAAGAGAAGTATATTCTTTTCCTTTTTTAAAGTTTTTTCTAAGCAACATCAATAGGGAGGTGGGTCATGCCCACACACTGTACTCTGTAGAATGATTGTGAGGACAATATGCAATATGTCAACTTTCAAAGAAAAGAAAGGGGAAAAGAAAAAAAAGGTAATGTGGATTTAGAAAGGTTAACATTTAATTGTTTGATCAATCTTATATAAATATATGTATTAATCTAAACTGATCTGATGATGAAAATATGTAATATAACCATTGTTAAATTTAAACAATAAAAAAGAAACTGAAAAAAAAACTAAACAAAAATACATCTGTAAATATTTTTGTTTATGTCCCTATAAAACAAGGATTCTTTTTAAAAATATATAACCTACCTTCATTACATCTAAAGGAAATTAAGATCAAATTGTAAATTTCTGAGCCCATTCTCAGCATTCACATCTTAAAAATCAGAATTTAATTTTGTTAAAGTGGTTTAATATCAAGAAAAATGAAGTGTTCTGAGAAGCATCCTCACTACTAATGTAATAGCCAATGAAGATGTAATATGAATAATATAGTTTTGTATTTAAACTTGATTATCTGATCAAGGGAATCTTTAAATAAAAAATCACCTATTAAAGTAAAAAAAAGAAAAAAAAAAAAAAAAGAAAAGGTGCTGGAAAAACTAGCTTCCCACATGACAAATATCAAAATTAGACTCTTATCTTTCACCATGCAATAAACAAAAGCTGAAATGGATCACAGATAAAACAGAAACACTAAGTCTGATGGAAAGTAGTATAGGTGGAACTCTTGAAGACGTTGGTGGAAACAGAATTCATGCAAAAAAAAACCTAAGTGCACAGGAACTATCAAAAAGAATGAAAAACTAAAATCTCATCTAATTAAAGATCTTTTGAACATCCATACAAACCGCCAACGGAGTGAAGAAACAACTTACCAAGTGGGAAAATATTTTACCAGCTGTTTCTCAGGTGAAGGAGGTGTATCTAGAATGAAGAAGACCCCCCCAAAAGTGAGACCATCCCAAATTTAAAGACTAAATCCAAACATAGGCATTAAAAATAAAACAAATAGACACTTCTAAGGTGAAAAAGTACAAATGACAAATAAATGTATGAAAAATTGTTTAACGTCACTGATCATTTGAGAGAAGCAAATTGAAACAACAATGAGATCTCATCTCACTCCAGAAAGAATATT
The DNA here is from genome assembly GCA_004027025.1 of Myocastor coypus. NCBI lineage: Eukaryota > Metazoa > Chordata > Mammalia > Rodentia > Myocastoridae > Myocastor > Myocastor coypus. The sequence goes on along the minus strand of PVJA010035950.1, from coordinate 12,055 downwards.
TGTCCTCAAAAAATCAACCAAAGAAAGATGCTGGTGGGATGTGAGGAAAAAGGAACTCTTCTCTTTTGTTGGTGGAAATGTACACTGGTGCAATCACTATGGAATCAGTGTGAGAATTCCTTTAAAAGTAATAAGGAAACTAAAATTCCATCTGGCTAAGTTATTACCCTTCTTGGTATCTTTCCAAAAGAATAAAAGCATTATACCACAACAATATAATCATAATCATGTTTATAGCCCCATAGTTTGTAATAGCTAAACCTTTGAAGCAACTCAAATGCCCGTCAATGAATGAATGGATAAAGAAAATGTTTTTGGGCAGGTGTGGTGACGCATGCCTGTAATCACAGTACTTGGGAGGCTGAGGCGGGAGGATCAGTGCGAGTTCGAGACCAGCCTGGGCTACCAAAGTGAGCTCAAGGCCAGCCTGAACTGCATAGCGAGACCCTGTCTCAAAAAGACAAAAAAAAAAAAAAAAAGAAAAGAAAATGTTTTTATTTTGTAATATATAATGAACTGCTACTGTGCCATAAAGACAGATAAGTGTAAGGCATTTCTAGTTAAATGATGCACCATAAGACCATACTCTTAAGTGAAATCAATCAGAAACATGTGTAAATCTTGTGTTGTTTCTCTGCTGTGAGAAACTGAAAGTTTAAATAAGGAGAAAAGTGTATAATAGATATTTGGAAATGGGAAGAAAATGTTCAAATGACAATGACTGCATGGGTGGAGGAAACAAGGTACAAGGCATAAAAATCGTGGATAAAATGGAAACAAAGCTTTTGTCAATAAGGAGGGCAAGAAGGCACAAAGGGAAGGGAGTGGAATGAGGAAAGAAAGAAACACATATGTTCTGGTACACAGCCTTTATGATCAATGTCATCACTGTGTGTATCTAAAAATGCACCAATAAAATCTGAAAAAGAAAAAAAAAGGAAAATAATGAAAAGAGTAAATTCATTCCATGCCAGTCACTAATTCTCAAGTATAGCAGGTGCGAAACAGGAAGTTGGTGATCTTTTCTAAGCAGGGCACGGGTGTATGCCAAATGCATGCACAGAGGACAAAATAATCCCAGGACTGGCCCATAAAACTGAGGGTTTTGTACAATTGGATGCATTGAAACAGTGTCATGTTTCAGTAGAAGGTCAGTGTGTAATGAAACCGGCTGAAATTTTAAGTTGGGTATCAGTGACCATAATATATGATCTTGTGTGCTTTATGGAAAAGGAAACACCTGAAATATAGAATGACCCCGAAACCAAGTTACCAAGTAGGAGATACATATCTCACTTTTCTGAGACAGTTTGGCAAGGCGACTGCTACAGAGTGGGAAAAGAGATGGCCAAGAAAATCTCCAAGTCACGAATACATATTGGACAGCTACATAGTGCCTAGGATGTGGTATTACAGTGTTTTAATGTTTAAAATTCACAGTCAGGCCCATTATCGTGTCTTGAAAGCAATTCTGTGGGTAAAAAATATATTTTAATGAAATAAAGTAGAAAGAGAATGAAATACAGGACATAGCCAATTGCTTCTCATACAGAATATTACTGTAAGAAAATGATTTACATATATATATATGTGTGTGTATTTATATGAATATATCACTTACATGTAGATATATGCACAAATTAATTCTATATGTGAGTGATGATTGGAAGAAGATATGATGCAAATGTGTTTCCTTATTAAGAATTACTACCAAAATAGTTTGCAAAACATTACACTAAATACTATGGCAGCTAAAAGTAAATTCTCCTTACCTAAATGTCCTGTTTCAGAAGCAATCCGTCAGAAATAAAATATATGAAAGAAAAGGAAACAAAGGTTTGTTTTAATAATTACTCAGCATAAATTAAGTACATATATTATTCCATCTAGTTTTCATAGTAGTAATTATTTCTTTTTTTAAAAAAATTATTTATTTTTTTCTTGTTTCAGAAATTTTGTTTATTTATTCACTCATTTTTATGGCCGGCTCAGCCCGCCCTGAGGGCAGGGCTGGCGCAGCATGTGGTGCCGGGCATCGAACCGCAGTCCCTGAAGCCGCTCAAGCTTTCCCAAGAAGGCGCTTTAGACCACTGAGCCATCCCGCCGGGCCCCAGTAGTAATTATTTCTATCAACACCTTATAGGGAAAGAAATGAAATGATTTGCACTTGGCAAACCAACCCAGCCCAAATCAGTAAAGCTTGTATTCGTAGCCATGTCTTAAAGTTAACAACACAATACCCTCTATATACTACTGCCTTTCTGATAAGTCAGCAAAAGTGTGTGCAATGGAAAATATGAAAAAGAAGAAGCTTGACATTTTAGATAAGAGAGAGGTTTAGCTTTAAGGAAGGGAGGGGAGAGTTTCCTGGAAGAATTTAAGATGTTTACACTCCCACAGAGTCAAGAGGAGAAGCAAGAAAATATGAATGATTTCCAAGTAATAGATAAGGTATAACTAAGCTCTTAGAGTAGGGAATGAACAGAGTTGGTAGTGGCCAGGAAATGATACATATTTGAATAATAAAGGGAAAAAACTCTGCATGCAAACTATTTTTGCAAGAGGGTGGTCACATACTGTGCACCAGACATGATGCCAAAAAATATTTTATCCACTTCTATTTCTCATAAAAACCGTCGGTGGTGGATATTGTGATGTTTATTCTAAAGATGACTGCAAATTGAGGGGTCCTACACATGGCTTCAACCTCTGGAGTGCTGGGATTACAGGTTTGTGCCGCCACCATGTCCAACCATCTTTTGTTTCTTTCATGATTTAATGACTTTATTTTTGGCATTCTATAGTGTGTCGTATTGTCCGTTCCTTGTCAGCATCATTTTTTTTATCTAAAGAAATTGATTCGTTCAAGTTAATTTGGACTTCCTGCCATAGTTTTGGCATGAGTGTATTTATAGAGACATAAGAATAGCTTGCTACATCCCTTCCTGTAATTTTTTTTTATTCCTTAGATGTCTAAAATGTTGATAGCACTCTATGCTATTAAACTTCCCATAATTCTTCAGCATGTGTTAAAAATTTAGCTCCCTTGGTACCCTTCTAGGATTCTTTGGTACAGGGTCTCCGTACACAGCTTGGACACCTAGTGATCCTCTTGTTTGCAGCCTCCCCAGCGCTGGGATTATAGGCTTATGCTACCAGGCCTGGACTCGATTGCAGGCTCAGCGTGCCTAGGGGGCAAGGCTGGCATGGCATGCTGGACCCGGGCTGCACAAAGCAGACACTCAGTTTGCTGAATTATCTCCCCAGCCCTGAACAGTTCCAGGATTCTGCCCATTTTTAATTGGTTTACACTGAATTTGGAAGGTCAGTGATATTTAAAGTAGTTTCCTTTAAATCTGTTTTCCTATTTTTTTTTCTTGAAAATATAAAACGTGAATAAGCTTTCAAGAAGTCCTCATTAGTACTTGGAGCTAATAAGGAGCTTTTTTGGAACAATGAAATTTATCCAATGAACATGTTCATTAAAAATTAGCCTAGGGCAAATTTATCAATCCAAGCCCTCACACTTGGAAGTAACAAACTTTTAAAAACACTTAATCAATCTATTAGTAAGGCAGTCCAAATACCTCATTCTTGGTTTCTCTGTGCTTAAAATGATTGAATTAATTGCATTTGATCATTCCAAATTTCTTGATGAATGTTGAAAAGGCTCATGTTCTGGCTTAGGTTTAAGCACTGTTCCCCAAAGTACATTTCGTAGAATACTAATCCTACAAGTTAATTGGTGTTATTCTGCTAACTCAAAATCTGTTTCTGTGGACAAATGTGTTCTTGAAATGCCTGATTTAATGCAGCACAAAGTTTAATATGTGGGATTTATTATGATACTTCTTAGAACAAAAGTTCTAATATGATAAATTGTGATGCTTAATGGAAAGAATAAAATTCATATGAATTTCAGATTGTTTTCACTGCAGAAGATGCTTTCTCTGAGATATCTAGCATTACTAGTGCTCCATGGAACATATTATGGGAAACACTGGGCCAGCAGGAGTAGAATTATTAATAAGTGGAAGAATACCTGCACGAAGTTGAGAGTGCCTGTTGTTCAGAGACATTGAATTTTCTGTTGTGTGTGTCACTGATAATATTCACAACTAGCAATTTTTAATATTTGACTCACCGTGGGAGGGAAAGGTGACCTAGCCATGATAAAATGTGGGAGAGAACACAGAGCAATTACAAAGCATTTTTCTATTCTGATTACTCTTCAAAAAGAACCCTTCTAATGTCTGTATATTTTGTCTCTGCAAGATAAATGTTCTGAATTTTGATGAGGCAGATCCAAAAATGACATATTTTTAATAATATTTTCAGGTATTGGAGGTGTCCAATCCAATTCATGAGCTTAATTGCCCTGTTACGAGGGTGACAATTTTTACCTGTTATCTCCTTGTAATTATTCATAACACCTCTGTTAGCCTGTTTTTTTTTTCTGTTAGCCTGTTTTTGAACCACAAATTATACTGTCACCATCCTAATTACACATATTTGCCAGATTATATTTTCCAATATGGTTGCAGCAGTATTTTCTGTCCACTTGTCACTCTTCCCATCAAGAGGCAGACCCTAATTGTTCTCCCTTGGAAACTGAGATGATCTGTGGCACACTTATAGCCAGTAAAATGCAACACAAGTGACTAACTGATTTCCCGGCTAAAAACACAGGATGCAATTCTGCTGCACCTTTGCTGAACTCATAATTTATAAGAAATCTGATTGCCCTGAAGCCTTCATGCTCTCAGACTGCCCAAACTAGCAGCATGGAAAGATAATATCAAAGACCCCTGAAACTATAAGGAGAGAAAATTCCCAATAAGCTCCCAGATGCTGTCGCTTTAGTCATCATCTGAATACAACCACATGAAAGACCCGAAGACACAAGTATCTGGTCACATGTTTCCCGGAATGATGATCTTCAGATATCGTAAAATAGCAGAATGATTATTACTACTTGAAGCCACTAAACTTTGGGTTGATTTATTGTACAACAGATAATTGGAACACTGTGGAATTTGAGTCAAACATAAAGTTGGAGAGCTATGTGTCTGCTCCCTAGGTTTTGACGCTGAAATTAGGCAACAGGTGTTTAATTAACTCTTGCAAGTTCAAGTATACTCTTAAAAACTTCGTATAAATGATATTAAAGTACCTGTTATCCAAATACCAATAATTATATCTGAACCCAGATATACTGGATGTTACTTAATAAACCTCATTTTCTTCTCATAATTATCATAATACTAACAGAAGATTCATAAGTGGTTTATCTATCCTACTTCTTTCTCTTGGGGTTATAGTTATATTTGTGTCATCTGATTCTGGCAAGTGAAAATTCAACACAAGTGATATGTACTTTCTGATGCCTCATGATAGGTATCTTTCTGTAAAAATCTATGTTTCTTTTTCTCCACTGGACTGGAGACTCAGAGATGGCTATACTATGTGATGAAATATGACTGGCTCCTTTGGTTTCATTGGGAGATCTGGCAAGGGGAGTCTGTAGTTCCGCTGATATTGGGCTGAGACATAACATATTTTGCAGTTGTTGGCCACAGTAGGAAAATGTTCCCTATTTCAAGCATTATCATCGATAATAAATATGTTAGAGTACAATGGGAAGAAGTGCAAGACATTGTTCTAAGTTTTGTTTCCCTTTCTTCTTAATTTGTGGAAGTCCTTGTACCCCTTTTGGAGAAATTCTGAGAGAATACAATTCAAAACTTGTAAGAACACCAGCAAATTTTATTGATCAAATCCTTACTATCCTTTTGGAAGTATGTCCAACAATTTGTAAGCAGTGTTTTCTGGATTGTGCATAGAAAGCCTCTGGAAGTACTATTTTAATCACCACCAGTCTATTTATAAGAAACCTGAGGTCTTGATATGGGAAGAAATGTAATGAAGGTTCTAATGCCAATGAGTTTCAGAATCTCAACTTAAACTCAGGGACTTCTTTCTCCAAATTTCATACTGTGAGCAATGATAACTTTGAAGCTTCCAAGAATGTATTCACTTAGTAAATTGTAGTTTCAGTTGAAGCTAGTGCTTGGAAAGACTCCAGTGTTTCTTACCATAGCCTCTGCATGTTCAGCGCTCTCACTCTACCACTGAGAGTGGGCTTGCTGCAGTAGTGTGGGATGGGAAACATCTTCACTATGCTTACTTGCCTTTAGATGTCTCATTATTTTCACTGCCAGGAAAGCAGTCTAAAGAAAGAAGAGACAGAAAAGTATAAGAGCAAGCTCTCTGACACACACCAAACAACCACCAGGATCATTCAGAGCTAGTGGCAGCCTAAAGATATTTTGACTTGCTGCTTGTGGCTATGTTGAGTTTGAAAGTCCACGACCACTTTATAGATGGGCGTATGAAATCCTTGAAAACATACACCAGGGTACTGTGACTATTTTGATATTTCAAGTTACAAGTAGATCTTGATGTTCCATTAAGCATCGCGAGACTCTGAAAATTATCAGATGCGCTTCTGATACCTTGAGGTTTTCCCATTTAGTTTATAGCAAGCTACTTTTCTGATGCCTTCAAGTGTCAAAAACTTTGTTTATGAAGACCACTTTTCTTAAACGAAGTGAAGATAGGTCTTAATATTTTGTGTGGAAAACTAAGGCTCTCCTCCACCCCCCAAAAAAGGGCCAGCCAAATAGCTCAGTGAATTGAAGTGCCTGCAAGCAGGCACAAGGGCCAGGGGTTCAATCCCTGGGCTACTGAGCCAGCCCCAGCCCCCAGGGCATGCTGAGACAGCAATTGAGACTGGGTGTCGTGGTGTGAGCCTGAAACCCCAGCTCTTGGGAGGCTGTACACAGGGCAATCACTATGAGTCTGATCTAGTAGTAAGACCCTGGACACACTGTAAACCCTCCCCTAAAAAGATATGAAAAAAAGAGAAAAAAGATTCATTTTGAATAATATAAAAAAAAATGAAAGGAAGCATCACTTAAAAGTGACATAAGGGGCTGGTGAGATGGTTCAGTGGTCTAAAGCTCCAGGTTAGGAAAGCTTAGGTAATCACATGGACCGCAATTTGATCCCAGGCACCACATGCTGCACCAGCCCCACCCCAGGGCAAGCTGAGCTGGTCATAATATTAAAAAAATTTTTTAAAATTAAAAGTGACATGAAATTGAACAGGAAAAAGAGAAGAAGTAGCTATATGTAGAGGCAAAGGGAAAACACACATAAAATTAGAGAAAGAAATAAGGTATATATTTTTTAAAGGAGCATGTTTAACAGTTTGTTGACTTCCAGTGCAAAGTACTATTTGTGGTGCCTTAAGAACATTATCTTTAAAAAAAATCATTATCTAAGGCGTAAGGTGATAGCCTAGTAAAAGAAGCATTTGCCTGGCACGTACACGGGCCTGAGTTCAATCCCTGGTCTTAAAAACAAATTTTTTTTTCTAGCAAGACCTCTTTCTACTTTATCCTTTTTATGTTTTATTCTTTTCCCTTTCCCCTGTTCCCTTTTCCTTTTAAATAATTTGTATTTCACAGTATTTATAATATATCTTTATTCTTACTTATACTTTTAATAATAACATGATAACAGAAGTCAATTTTTATTTTTCTTATTACAGAAAAACATAAATTCAAAACAACAAATCACCTAAGACCATGCACTTTCTTACTTATCCCTGGGTTGCTGTTAGAGGTTACTGCTTCTTCAGTATTTGCATACAAACCAATAGGTTTTGTGATTTCCCTCAGTTCTTTGTAAGCAAAGTGTTTTCTTTGAAGAACCCACCCTCACTCACACCCAATATCCATGTAAACAAACCACTAACAAAGGATGGAATTAACAGGGCTCCCTTTTAATAGGTGATTTACTGTTTTGAATTACCATTCTTCATGTTTTTCTCTAGTAAGAAAAACTAGTAAGCTGTAAAGGTATTATTTTTGAAAAGCAGATGACAATATATCTTATGGTACCAGCACGATGTTCCCTGTGAGCAGAGAGAAAAGATAAAACAGAAGGTCCCTTTCAGAGCCTGAGGTGATAGCTCCATGGCACAAGTGCCTGCCGGGCAAGTGCAAGGTCCTGAGTTTGAACCCTGGTCCCACACAAAAAAAGACCCTTTCATCTGAATTGCTTCGTGACTAAAAATGAACAATTATAACCTGGAAACTTAGACAGCTACAGCATCGTGACTCACATCAAGCTGATAAGTGATGCAGTTTATGTCCATCATCACAGGAGAACTGCAAAGAGGCCACATACAGGCATATGTGAAAGGAGAAGGAAGGAGGGGCTGGAAGCTTCAGAGAATCCCTCCCCTGAGTCTAGCTGAACAACGCTCTTTTCTCCACCTCATCTCCCTAGTGTCCTTATTCACCTTAGTACACAAGTGGAAGAGTTAGTAGTAAAGCCAACTGGGAGGAAAAGAGGTTGTGCACTGACAGCAGCAATTGGGGTTAATTCCTAAGTCAGCTCATGGATTTCTGTCAAGTTTCTGTCTTAGCTCCAAACCTTCGTCAACAAACACACAAAATTACTTTTCCTCCTTTGTTATGACCCTTGCTCCCCCTTAGCTCCAGTTTCTAAAGTTAGCTTATTAGAGGTAGGATCGAGGAGTAGTAAGTTGTCTTGATGCCTGTATGGTTCTTTGCCTTACAAAAAGGTTACAGAAACCGAAAATCTGAAAACTACAATTCCATGAATTTTTCAAACTCACAAATAAGCAAAGTCAGTCTTTTGGACCTCTATTATTTCTCTTACACTCGAAAACAGAAGAGGTAATAATTTTTTTTCCTAACTCATTTGTAACAAAAAGATTTGTGCTGTTATTTTTATCCTAACCTTGTTGTCTTGTATTTTTTGTAGAAGTGAATTGATATTAATATTAACAAAACAGAACTAGCATGCATAGAAAGTAAGCTATTGATCAGTAACCGAAATAATTGTGCATTTTATTTTATCCTTCCAACAACCATGAAAGGAGTTATTACTCTCCCTAAGTTAAGTCTTTCAGATTCTAATAAAATTAACTGAATGAAGATGTTGATAAATTTTCAGAAGAATGCTCTATCTTTCCAAATCTTGACTTACGACTTTCATTCATCTTTACTGAAATGTAAGTTGAAGAATTCGATGTTGCTTTAATAAGCATAAGCTAACCGTCATAAGGCTGAGCTGGAGAATGCAGATGACTCACTTTGCTATCATCCCCCTTTGCTTGCCTATAGCTAACACTATCAAGCACTTCCTTATGTTACCATTTAAACTCATCCAAATAAATTAATTGATGGAAAGATATTGGAGATTGTGTAATTACTTCCTCTGGCTCTGGCAGTGTTGCCATCTGACTTCCAGGCAGCAAGATGAGATCTAAATTAAATGCAAATAATTGTTCACAATTAGGAAATGAAATACCCAGAGAACCCTATGGTAATTTAAACCAGCTGATATACTTGCTATCAATCAACAATTGAGATCTTGTAACATGGTCTTGGATTGAGTCCCAATGATGACATTGTGCATAGCAGCAAGGTATCCTTTTACATCAGCATCACTAATTGCAAGAATTAAGCTTTTAATAAGAAATGAACTTTTGCCAGACTTGTGTACAATAAAAAAAGTACTCAATTTGTTTGTGAGTACTGAGTGGTTCACATCCGGTTACACAGTGACTGGTAACACAAAGATAGCTCATCATGTCAGCCGTCTTGGATAGTGCTAGACTTTACTCAAGACAATTAAGCCAGCAAGTTTTATACTGCTTATTTTAGATCCTGGGGAGGTGACAACTCATTTTTTTAAAAAAACATTTCTTAGAATCCTTGGTGCTGACCTTGACACCACAGAATTCATTCATACCTGTTATGACTACATATAGCCAAAAATTAAGGACTTTATTGCCATTGAATATGATAAGAAAAGATTCTATCTTTTCAATGGAGTAAAGGGCAGAAAAAACTGAAGGAACACATAAGCCTGAAAGGAGAAAACATTTCCAAAGAAAATGATCTTAACAGGCTAACAGCTTTTGGGTACTAAGCTTTTTATAAACACTATTAGTATTCATTTAGTATAGGGAGCACACAGCAACAAGCATTGGAAAATAACTTGGATGTGATCACTGAAGGGACAGAGGGAGGCACAAAATATAATCTTCTTCCTGAGCACAAATCTCAGTGTCACCGGAGAGCACAGTTGGAATGTCCTCCTTTCCTGATTAGCAACCATCTAATCAAGGACACTGCCTGCCTGCCAGGTCTATATACATGTCATGCCGAGAAGCAGCAGAAGGGATCAGGCCATGATGTTTTTGACCTATTGTATGCACCAGCTTATGAGCAATTTAAATACAAATTATTTGACATAAGTTGATGGGATGGGGGAGGGATCATTTTTCTTAAGAACGAAAAATTCCTTTCAGAAGTCTCTGTTTAAGAAATCTAAACTCATTATCTATATACTCCAATGGTAAGGGCACATAGGGCTGAAGCAGGAAGCACCCTCAGGATTTACATATAAGTACACTTATAATCTATGTGGAACAGTTATTTTTAAAAAGTACTTCAGGCCAAGACGCAGAAACTACATTAAATAAAGGCTTTCACATAGAATGTTTGGTGAGATTTGTTCACAATCTTATTACATAAAGGTTAAAATCCATAATTGAATCTATTATGTGGCAGCATGAAATGTCACCACCTGATCCCCCACCACCAGTGGGTATTTGACTGGAGTCATAAAGCGTATTCAACTCCTCCTTATTGTCACGTAACTTGAAAGAGTAAATTATTATAATAAAGCTGCTTTTTGAGAGGAAGTGGAGCAGGAGAGAAATGATGCACATATTTCCGACATCATCCTCAGATGGTCCATAATAGGGATATACCCACCAGATGGGCAAGAGTGTAGCATCTGCTTACCTGGGTACTTGCTCTGTTGCTCAGCATTTTGGAAAAAAAAAAAAACTTGAACAATACTGACTTTTCAAGGTCTCCTTTTACTCATTGTATTAGCACCATAACATGGGAACAATTCCCCAAGGCTCAATGACAGCCTCGGGAGCAATTAAAGAGTAAATGAGTTATTGAATGACTTTCTCTTTTTATAGACACAGTCCTATCTTTGTATTTCTTATTTCACTTGAAACAAGCTTGTACTGATCAAGAAAAACACGGTTTCTTAAAATGACTTTGCATGCAAGTGTTCTAAACCTGTGTGCGTTTTTCTGTGTCATCTTCAACCTAAATTCTGAACTAAGAAATAAACATTTGAGAGAGACATGGAGCTTCTCCAATCCTAGCAGTGGGGGAGGCAACGGCAGGAGTATAAAATTTAAAAAGTAAAAATAAAACTATCTGGGAATATACTTGGTTAGTGATACCCAAGAGGAAAATTTTGTAGAGCCTTTTATTCTCACATTTCATGCAAATACTTATTTAAAAATAGGTTAAAGTTCTCTGAGTGAGACAAGCTTGCATTTAACCTTATTTACTTATGTTTTGCAAGACTCCTCAGAGTTCATTTCAGATTCTCCCCAAGTAAATAGCCAAGGTACTATTTTATTCCCTGGAGAGAAAATACTGAGTACTCTAGAGTGCTGAGGAGCCTAAAATAATGATGGTACATTTCCATGTGTCCGTAATATCCAAGCATACCAATACTTTAAGATTTGTCTTAAAAATTTATAAAATGCATCATATTCATCATTTTTTCTACCAAGTTTTGCTATTTTAGGAAGTTTTTAGTTCCTTATTAATGTTATTCAATAGCACTTACCTTTTCTGATTTCAGCCTACTTAAATAAAACATATATGTCTTCTAGCCACATTATTTTACAAGTATCTATAGTGTGTTTTGTATGTTTAAGAAACAGTATACAAATGGGGCCTGGCAGGATGGCTCGGTGGTCTAAAGAGCCTGCTGCTTGGGCGGCGGCAGGGACCGCAGTTCCATCCCCGGCACCACATGTTGTGCCAGCCCTGCCCTCATGGCAGGCTGAGCCGGCCATAAAAATAAATAAACAAACAAAAGTTCTGAAACAAGAAAAAAATAAAATAAAATA
>PVJA010035949.1:0-21465 GCA_004027025.1 Myocastor coypus | reverse complement strand
AAAAAAAAAAAAAAAAAAAAAGTTCTGAAACAAGAAAAAATAAATTAATTTAATTTAATTAAAAAAAAAAAAAAGAAGTAAGAGGATATAGTGACATCTATAATACCTGTAGCTCCAGCATTCTGGAAGGCTGAAGCAGTATCATATCTACAACAAGAGCAATTCAGAGATTTAGCAAGACCCTGCCTAAAAACAAAAGCCAGGTATAATAATGCATGCCTGTAATCCTAGTACTTAGGAGGCTGAGGCTGGCGGATTGATCAGTCTAGGTTACATAGTGAATTCAAGGCCAGCCTGAACTACATAGACACTGTCTCAAAAACAAACATACAAAAGTATCAAGAAAATAATTAGGCAGCCCTTGAACTCACAGCAATCCTCTTCAGCCTCAGGAGTACTGCGATTACAATCATACATATTCTGCTTATAATAGTTTTTTTTAAATTCTTTTTCCTCGGGGCTGGGGAGATAGTTCCGAGGCACAAGTGCCTGCTGGGCAAGTGCAAGGTCGTGAGTTCGAACCCTGGTCCCACAAAAAAAAAAAAAAAAAAAAAAAAAAAAAAAAAAAAAAAAAAAAAAAAAAAAAAAAAAAAAAAAAAAAAAAAAAAAAAAAATTAATAAATAAATAAAAATAAAAAAATAAAAATAAAAATAAAAAAAAATAAATTCTTCTTCCTCAACTGTTTATAATAGTACAGTGCTTTCTTAGCAGGTATGAAGCCCTGGGTTCCACACCCAGTGCCAGAAAGTGAAGCTGGACTCCAGTACTCACCCCACAGACCTGCCATGATGTTGGGTGCTGAGCAGCAGCAAATGTCTTGTTCCAAAGGTGTTTCTCAGATCAAAGCTTTATCTTGGAAAAATAGCACTGAGACCAGGGATTTGTGCTGACTCGTCAGAAGTGGTGAGGGTGTCCTGTCCTTGGCTCTTGGACTTAGCCTTCATGGCCCGTCACCTCCTCCTCCTCTGGAAGACTGGCTTCTGCAGACAGGAAGCTCCTCTCCTCCTCTGGGTTTCATTGAATCCCTAAAACAGGGCAAGTGTTGGCTCTGGCCAGAGGCAATCAGCCAGTGTTGCCAAATGATTTCATTTGGCACAAAAATATGCCGAGTGTCCTACCAATCCCAAGGAGCCTATGGCAATCCCCAAAGAGAGATCTAGAGATCTCCCTATGCTCAGAGAACCTTGGAAGTTCTTCCTGTGGACTAACAGGAGGAACTCAAAGGACAATAAGGCCAAAAGGAAAGAGAAAGCACTCAGCCCTGGACTTCAGCCTTCTTCCTCTCAGGACAACTGGTAGCATTTTACATCTTGGAAAGATGCTGCCAATTATATCAGCGGTTGTTAAAGATACACTTTACCAGAGCATCATTCCTCCATACAGCGTGTCGTGTGCTGGGCACTGCTTCTGATGGAGAAACCAGAACCACCACTTAGCACACCTGGGCACTCAGGATACCTACAAGCAACAGCTTCAGCCTGAAGACAACAGACTTTGATCTGATATGTCTGTTGAGTCTTTTCTTTTTTCCCTTTTTTCCTTCTCTCCCTGCTTCTCTTCTTTTAGTGTAGGCTGGCCTCAAATTCACAAAGTTCCTCCTGCCTCAGCCTCACAAATGCTGTGAATACCGGCACATGCCACCAAACCTGGCCCTTTCTTGTTTGTTTTTGTAGAGATGGTCTTGCTATGTGGCTCAGGATAGCCTTGAATTCATGATGATCCTTGCCTCTCAAGTGCTTGGGTTACAAGTATAACCTAGTCCTCCCTCCCTCCCTCCTTTTCTTTTCTTTTTTGATATGTTATGCTATATGTTGAAGCTTCGCTTGAACTATCAATGCTACTGCACCTTCCTTAAAAAAAAAAAAAAAATTCGTGCTTGTAATTCCAGCTCTTAGGAGGCTATAAACAGGTAGATCGCTATGAATCTGATCTAGTAATAATGAGACCCGGAACTCCCTCCCTAAAATACAAAAAACAAACAAACTTTTTAGACATCCTAAAATGTATAGAAAACTGAGCATGAGTTATACATATGGCATATGGGAGTTATACACATAACTCACCATGAACTTGAGGCCAGCCTGGGCTACACAGTGAGTCCAAGTCCAGCCTGCACTATATACAGACCCTCCCTGTTTCAAAAAAATAAGAGAGTAAGATGTATATGTAAAGACAAAAGAGCTAGTGAACCTAAAATAATTTTTGTAAAACACTAATAATATGGAAAGAATCATAGTACATGACTTCAAGACTTAGTGTATGGTTGTATGGTTTGGTCGGAGGGACAGACACGCAGATCAATGGAACAGAACAAAGAATGCATCCTGAAAAGGGCAATTGATTTTTTTTTTTTTGGTCTTTTTGAGACAGGGTCTCACTATGCAGTTCAGGCTGGCCCTGCACTCACTTTTGTAGCCCAGGCTGGTTTCGAACTTGCACTGATCCTCCTGACTCAGCCTCCCAAGTGCTGGGATTACAGGTATGTACCACCACACCCAGCCCTAGGGCAGCTGATTTTTAAACATGTGGATAAGAATAATTTTTTCAACAAGTAAGCTCCACAATATACACAAAATTAACCCTAAACAGATCATAGAGTTAAAGATAAAACATAAAACTTGAGCTTTTAGAAGAAACTAAGTGAAAACCTTCAAGACCTCAGGTATCAGATACCATCCATATCAAAGATATAGCTCAGATACCTAAGGGGATTCTCTTTAGGTGTTTTTGTTTTGTTTTGTTTTTGTTTTTTCTTGAAGGACCGGAGTTCAAACTCACGACCTTGCACTTGCCAGGCATGCACTTGTGCAACAGAGCTATCTCCCCAGCCCTACATAAGGGATTCTCTAACAAAAGGTAGGCTCAAACTAATCTGATGATGAAAATATGTAATATAGCCCGTGTTAAATTTATTTATTTATTTATTTATTTATTTTTTTGTCTTTTTGAGACAGGGTCTTGCTATGCAGTTGAGGCTGGCCTTGAGCTCACTTTTGTAGCCCAGGCTGGTCTCTAAATCGCACCAATCCTCCTGCCTCAGCCTCCCAAGTGCTGGGATTACAGGCGTGAGCCACCACGCCCGGCTAGCCCGTGTTAAATTTAAACAATAAAAAAAAAAGAATAAAATTTTCCTAGTCTTAAAAAAAAGAAAAAAAAAAAAAGGTAGGCTCAGTAACATGCACCTGTAGAAGAAACCATCAACAATTCAGGAAGCCAAACAGAATTGTTTGAAGGGGCTGGGGAGATAGCTCCATGGCACAAGTGCCTGCCTGGCAAGTGCAAGGTCGTGAGTTCGAACCCTGGTCCCTCCAAAAACAAACAAACAAACAAACAGAATTGTTTGAGTCTAAGAGTTCAGGACCATCCTGGAGAGCTGGCCAGATAGCTCAGCAGACTAACATGCCTACTTAGGCAGAGTGTAGCAGCTGAAGTTTGATCCCCAGCATGCCACCCCTGAGCATGAGAGGGCGATTGAAACTGGGTGTGGTGTCACAGGCCTGTAATCCTAGCGTTTGGGAGGCTAAAGACAGGAAAATCACTGTAAGTCCAATCTACATAGTGAGACCTGTAGACACTGTTCTCACATTAAACTCACATTAAAAAAAAAAAAAAAAAAAAAAGACCAGCCTTGATTGCTGTGAGATCCTGCCTCTTACACACACACACACACACACACACACACACACACACACACACACACAGTGAAAAAGAGATCAGCCAGGTGTGGTGGCACATATTTGTAATTCCAGCAGAAATATCACCGATTTGAGGCTAGGCTTAGTGAGAGTCTGTCTCAAAATTAAGAAAAGCCTGGGGAGCCAGGCATGGTGGCGCATTCCTATTATACCAGTATTCCAGACGACAAGGCAGGAGGATTGCTGTTTTAGGCCAGCTTGGAGCTAACTTGTGAGTTCAAGGCTGGTCTGAACTACATAGATTCTGCCTCAAAAATCTAAAAAAAAAAAGAGGTGGAATGTTTAGGGACAGAGCTCAGTGCAAAGGTCCTGGGCTCAGTCCCCAGTACCACAAAGGGGGAGAATATATCAAGTTTTCTTTTGTTTTGTTTTGTTTTGGAGACAGGATCTTGTTATGTAGCGCAGGCTGGCCTTGAACTCACTATGCAGTCCAGGCTTGCTGGCTTGAAACTCATGGTGATCCTCATACCTCAGCCTCCCATGCTAGGATTACAGCCACCATACCTGGCTATCAGTGTTTTTAAATTCCATTTCCAAATATTCTGTGCTAGTCTATAGAAAAACATTATTTTTCTTTCTTGAGATAGTGTCATGTTTCACAGGCCAACTCTGTAGGCTCATGATCCTACTGCCTCAACTTCCACCTGGGAATACAGATGTGAACCACTCTACCCACCTCAAACAAACTTTAACGTTTTATTATCTTGGCACTTCTCAGTGGGAATCACACTGAGGGCCATCTCAATGAGCTACTGCCTTAGCATTAAAACATTTACTTATTTTGACAAGGTCTTAGAGAATCAGTAAATTGCCCAGAATTGGACTCAAACTTGGCCTCCTTCTATCTTAATGTGTCAGAACCCTAGAATTACAGGTGTGTGCCACCATACCCAGCGCACAGTCTTGATTTCCAGTGTGTATCTTTTGATCTCCTGAACTCATGGTTTCAGTTTTTTAATTTTTTTTTAGTTTTTGCGCAACTGGGGATCAAACTCAGGACCTTGCACTTGCCAGGCAGGCACTTGTGCCCCTGAGCTATCTCCCCGGCTGTTTCAGTTTTTTTAAATATAAATTAAGACTTTCTACATGTTTTCATCCTACCAGCTGCAAACTGAAGTTTTACTCCTTCCTTTCCAATCTGTAATTTCTTGCCTAGTTGAGTTGATGCTGAATAGGAGTGGTGACAATAGCTTCCTTACCTCGTCCTGACCTCAAGGGATGTATCTTATCATTCCACCATTAAGTATGCTATTAGCTGTTTATCAAGTTGAAAAAGTAATCCTCTTTTGTTGTTGTTGTTTTTTTGCTTTTTTTTTTTTTTTTGCGGGACCAGGGTTCGAACTCACGATCTTGCACTTGCCAGGCAGGCACTTGTGCCTCGGAGCTATCTCCCCAGCCCCTGTTTTTGTATTTTAGGGCAGTGTCTATAGGTTGTTAGGGTCTCACCACTAGATCGAACTTGTAGTGAGCTGCCTGTTTACAACCTTCCAAGAGCTGGGATTACTGTTATGCACCAACATGCCCAGTCTTAACTCCTGTCTCCGCGCACCCCAAGGGCAGGGACAGCAAGGCAGTCCCAGGGATAGAACCCCTGGGCCCCGCACCTGCTTGCAGATGCATTAATCTGCTGAGCTATTTGGCCAGCCCATAATCCTCTATTTCTAACTGGCTTTACAAAAAAAAAAAAAAAAGCCGGGCATGTTGGTGCACGCCTGTAATTCCAGCACTTGGGAGGCTGTGGCAAGAGGACTGATTTGAGTTTGAGACCAGCCTGGACTATAAAAGTGAGCTCAAGGCCAGCATCAACTGCATAGCGAGACCCTGTCTCAAAGAGAGAGAGAAAAAAAAAAAGAGAGAGAGAGACAGTGCCTGCCTGGCAAGTACAAGGTCGTGAGTTTGAACCCTGGTCACCAAAAAAAAAAAAAAAAAAAAAAACTTTTTTTTTTTTGAGACACAGCCTTGCTACATGTAGTTCAAATGGCCTTGGTCTTGAACTCACTAGTATATAGTCCAGGCTGGCCATGAACTTTTTTTTTTTTTTTCTTTTTTCTTTGTGGGACCAGGGTTTGAACTCACGACCTTGCACTTGCCCAGCAGGCACTTGTGCCTCGGAGTTATCTCCCCAGCCCCTTTTCTTTCTTTTTTTTTTGGTCTTCTTTTTTTTTAAATTTTTATTTTATTTTTTTGTTTCAGAACTTTTGTTTGTTTGTTTATTTATTTTTATGGCCGGCTCAGCCTGCCCTGAGGGCAGGACTGGTGCAGCATGTGGTGCCGGGGATCGAACCGCGGTCCCTGCAGCCGCCTAAGCTTTCCTAAGCAGGTGCTTTAGACCACTGAGCCATCCTGCCGGACCCTTTTTTGGTCTTCTTGAGACAGGGTCTCACTGCGTAGTTCAGGCTGGCCTTGAGCTCACTTTTGTAGCCCAGGATGGTCTCGACTTGCACCGATCCTCCTGCCTCAGCCTCCTGAGTGCTGGGATTACAGACGTGTGCCACCATGCCCGGCTCCCTTTTTTTTCTTTTTGGAACCAGGGATTGAACTCAGGTCCTTGTGCTTGCCAGGCAAGCGCTTATTCTACTAAGCTATCTCCCCAGTCTCTAGCCATGAACTTTGTAGGTAGTGATCACCAACCTGTCTTTTTTTTTTTCTTTTTGAGACAGGGTCTCGCTAAGCAGTTCAGGCTGGTCTTGAGCTCACTTTCATAGCCCAGGCTGGTCTCGAACTCGCACCGATCCTCCTGCCTCAGCCTCCCGAGTGCTGGGATTACAGGCGTGCACCACCACGCCTGGCTTTTTTTTTTTTTTTTTTTCTTCATTTTTCTTTTTAAAACCTTTTTTTTAGATTTGGTACAAGGTTTACCGGGTCTCACTAGCTAAGATCGGACTCAGAGATTCTCTTGTCTTCAGTCCCGTTGAGGCAACATGCCTAGTGTTAATCGCTGTCTCAGCACACCCCAGGGATCAAACACCAGCTGTTGCACTCTGCCTGAGCAGACATTTTAGTTCATTGAGCTATCTGGCCTGCCCCTCCCTTTTTTTGTCTTTTCGAGACGGGGTCTCCCTATGTAGTTCTGGCTGGTCTTAAGCTAACTTCTGTAGCCCAGGCTGGTCTCAAACTCACACTGATCCTCCTGCCTCAGCCTCCCAAGTGCTGGGATTACAGATGTGTGACAACACACCCGGCCTCCCATTTTTTTTTTTTTTTATCATTTGATGATGTGATTTCTTTTTCTTTTTTTTTTGTCTTTTTGAGACAGGGTCTCGCTGTGCAGTTGAGGCTGGTCCTGAGCTCACTTTTTGTAGCCCAGGCTGGTCTCGAACTCGCACCAATCCTCCTGCCTCAGCCTCCCGAGTGCTGGGATTACAAGCGTGCGCCACCACGCCCGGCTGATTTCTTTTTCTGAGACAAGGTCTATGCAGCCCACGCCGGTCTCAAATTGGCAATCCTCCTGCCCCAGCTTCCCAAGTGCAGGTATCACAAGTGTGCACTACCATATCTACCTTTTTTTTCTTTACTGAATTACTGGAAACTTCTCTTAAATTTTCTCAGACTTCAGGACCTGGGAATTAGTTGCTCCTACTCATCTAACCACAAAGTCCCAGTTAGCTCCAGGGAATGTAATGTAATAAAAACCCTCATGGCTAAAACAAACAAACAAAAAAAAATTGTTAAGCCAGGTATACTTGTAATCCTAGCATTTGGGAAGCTGAGGCAGGAGGATCACCTCAAATTTTTTTTTTTTTTTTTTTTTTTGGGGGGGTCTTTTTGAGACAGGGTCTTGCTATGCAGTTCAGGCTGGCCTTGAGCTCACTTTTGTAGCCCAGGCTGGTCTCGAACTCGCACCAATCCTCCTGCCTCAGCCTACCGAGTGCTGGGATTACAGGCGTGAGCCACCACGCCCGGCAATCACCTCAAATTTGAGGCCAGCCTCAAAAACAAACAATAGAAAGGGGCTGGGGAGATAGCTCCGAGGCACAAGTGCTTGCTGGGCAAGTGCAAGGTCGTGAGTTCGAACCCTGGTCCCACAAAAAAAAAAAAAAAAAAAAAAAAAAAAAAAAAAAAAAAAAAAAAAAAAAAAAAAAAAAAAAAAAATGAGTGAATAAACAAAAAAAAAAAACAAACAATAGGGCTGGCCAGATAGCTCAGTGGATTAAAGGGACCAGGGTTTGATTTCCAAGGTACCGTGGTGGCACGTGTCTATAAACCCAAGTCTGAAAACAGGAGGATCACTGTTTGATCTGTGTAGTAAGACCCTGTATTAAAAAATTACAAGCCAGGCGTGGTGGCTCATGCCTGTAATCCCAGCACTCGGGAGGCTGAGGCAGGAGGATTGGTGTGAGTTCGAGACCAGCCTGGACTACAAAAGTGAGCTCAAGGCCAGCCTGAACTGCATAGCGAGACCCTGTCTCAAAAAGACAAAAAAAAAAAAAAAAAAAAAAATTACAAAAAATGTTGGATAGCTCAGTGGTCTAGTGCTTGGTTAGGAAAGTTTAGGCAGGCGCAGGGGATGGGCTAGATCCTGGGAACCACATATGGCACCAGCCTCGCTACCAGGGTGGGCTGAGCCAACCACACACAAAGTGAAAACAATCACCACCATCCCCAATTTTTTTTTTTTTTCTTCAGTACCAGGGATCAAACTTAGGACCTTGTGCTTGCCAGGCAGGTGCTTACACCCCTGAGCTATCTCCCCAGCCTGATAATCCCAACCCAAATGTTAAGCAACTTTTTTGTGGTAGGGTCTCACTATGTAAAACCAAGGCTGGGGCCTGGCGGGATGGCTCAGTGGTCTGGAGCGCCTGCTTGGGAAAGGCTTGGGCCGCTTTGGGGACCGCGGTTCGATCCCCGGCACTACATGCTGCGCCAGCCCTCGGAGCGGGCTGAGCCGGCCATAAAGATGAGTGAATGGACAAAGGTTCTGAAACAAGAAAAAAATAAATAAAATTAAAAAAAATTTTTAAAAAATATTAAAAAAATAAAAAATAAAACCAAGGCTGACCTCAAACTTTTGGCCATCCTACCTCTGCCTGAGCCCTGTCTAGTCACAGCAGAACCACCTTCCAGAGTACTTATTTTGCAGTGTTGGGAATCAAGCCTAAAGCCTGGCTTATGCTAGGCAAAAGTTCTCCTGCTGGATTAAACTGGCTCCCTCTCAGTACCTTCAATTTGTCAGGACTAATGAATTTTTTCTACCTCAAATCAGTTAGATGGAGTCCTGTTCCTAGCCAACAGAATCCTGCCTAACTTAGGAGAGAGGCAGATGGCCCAAGAGAAGCAATCACTGGACTGGCTTCATAGATCGTTCTTGATGAGAGGGTGCTCCAACCTTATCTCAAGGCTATCAGGGACAGAACAGTCTCTTCTGTCCCCCTTCTACCTCTGCCCAGACTTAGCACTTCCCACCCCTCCTGCCCACCAAAGAAACACAGGAAGCCAAAGGAGCTCGGGCAGTTCTTGGTATACATCATACATTTATTAGTGAATATCCCTCTGAAATCAGCAACAATATTAAAAAAAATAATGATTGCACTACTTGGTCAAGCAGAACTAGCAACTTTCATTTTAAAAAAAGTACAAATCTGTTAAAAATTTCAATCAGTATACACATATATATAATACAACATACTAGTTATGTTAAATGCTACAAACCAATGTGAATCCAATGGAATGGAAAAAACCACACATTTAAGCTTTAAGAACCATTTTTTTTCTATATATTAGCATTTTCTCAAATACATACATGGGAAAAATGAGGTAACTGTAAAATGTGCAAGGAACAGGGCCCCCACAATTACATATATTCATATATATATATGTATATGTAATCATACGTATATAAAAACTTTCTAACACAGAACACAGGCGCTGGGCCCAGCCAGGGCTGGGGGAAGGTGCCCACTGTCATGCCTAGGCCAGAAGTTGGTAAATAAAGAGTAAACAATGACAAGCCCCCACCACAGGAAATCATTGGTAACATGGCAACTATAGCAAGGTCAGCAAATCACAAACATCCTAAATAATTGTTTCATAAATCTTTTTTTTGTGATGATTTTTTAAAATGTTGTTCCCCCCCAGTACTTTTTGCTGGAATCATTACTGCAGACGACACACGATGCGTGAACCTGTTTCCGCCTGCCCCAGGAACTGTGAGGTTTTTGAAAACCTTTTGTTGGGGTGGGGAAGGGAGGGAGGTTGGAGAGAGTGGTTCTCTGTAAAACACGTGGGTTTTTCAACACTGCTATAAATATAGAAACGTCACCTGGAATTATATACAGTTAAGACTTTGGGTTCTCCATGGGGGTGGGACCAGGCTGAGGGGTCCCATGGCAGGCTGGGGCGGGAGGCAGGGGCCAGGGCCGCTGCGGGGAGAACGAGGATGGTTGGAGCATCCCTGAGGCAGCAGGCGCCGAGGGCTGCCTGCTAGGATGTGCCGGCCCCACACGCGGTTCGTTCATTCAGGGCAGCAACCCCAGCGGGGGAGGGCAGGAAAGAAATGGGACCAGGGAAGGAGGGTGGGAGCTCAGCCAGACCCTAAAGGGTCACCCCCTCCAGACCTTGAAGGGCAAGGATCAGGCAAGGAGGGGGCTCCAGGTCCCCACCCTCCCTGATCTCTATGTCCTCTGGGGGATTCCTTGGAGGAGACTCACCCAGGCAGGTTGGAGGCAGACCCTGGCTGGAGAGGGAGAAATGCCCTGAAAAGCGAACGGTCCCAGTAGGCTTAGGCTCTAGGGATGTGTGCAGTACAGTGCATGGCAGTTATCAGCTGAGCACAGAATCCCCCAACCCTGCCCTATGACCACTAGCTGCCCGGCCCAGCCCCAGCCGCACACATGCACACAGGCCAGGTGGCACCACCTGACCTTTCTCTGCCCACTGGGCATTCAGTCCTGGTTGATCCCACCCCCCCGACTAAATCAAAGGAAAAAAAATTGTCATATATAGCCACACCTCCAAATCCTACACACAATTTTGGGCCAAATGAATAAACAAAAACTGCTGCTCTTCACATTCATGCAAAATGACAAAGAGAGAAGAGTAGACATGGGTCTGACCCTACTGCTGGTGAAGGGACAGCCACCAGAACATAGGGTCTCACTCTGCCCAGCAAGGTCTAGAACCCCTCAACAGACACTGCCTCAGCCTGGGGCCGACCTCAATTAGCTCAAGAGGCCTCACCAGGATGCCCTCTAGTCTGAGGCAGGAGCTGGGGCCTAATGCTTCTGGGGTCAAGTAGGACTTGGCCCTGGGGCTTAGGAAATGGCCTCATGCCACCATCTGTCTGCACTCCTGGAAGGGCTTATCTGGGCAGGGGACAGGGGACACACCAAGTCAGTGCAAAAGACCAGGTGACCCAGGATGGTGAGCCCTTTACCCATTGTGGGGCCAAGGACCCTAAACAGCCACAATGGGGAACAGACCCCTGGCTCCCAGTGCCAAGCAGGAAAACAAAGAACCAAAGGGCAAACAGGTGGGAGACCGAGTTGGGGACACCCAGGCAGCTCTGTGGTGGCAGACAGGCAGGCAAATGAGGAAAGGAGTCTTTGGAGCTTGGCAAATGCAGGGGCTTATTGCAGGGACTTCTCACAGGGCTCACCCTGGCTCCAGCTCTGGAGATGCAGGTGGGAACTGGGCCTGTGCCATTCATTCCCTCCCTGGGTCCCCCAAGTTTCCAGAGCTTCAGGCAGGGCTCTTGTGGACAGCTGTGGGGCCTCACTCAGCCTCTCTGGGAACCTCGGAGGCATCAGCCCGGCAAATGGGACACGTCCGGTTGGCCTAAGGGGAGAAGCCACATGTCAGGCTTCACTCTCACCAGTCTCCCATCTCACCTGGTTCTTTCTGTTCACCTGCCTGTGGGGTCTTGGCCCCATGGTGCTAGAACTTCTAGATGACAACAGGGATGAAGAAGTACCCTGTAGGCATGCCCCCCACACACACACACGTGGGGGCAACAGGGAGGAGACAGCCTGGGCTGCCCTACCTTCAACCACTTGTCAACACACTTGGCGTGGAACTCATGGTTACAAGGGAGGACTCGGAGCAGCTGTCGTGCCTCGAAGTCGCTGAAGCAGACCACACACCTGGAGCAGGTAGAAGAGTTATCACACCTACTCAGACAGCTGAGGGCAGGCCTTGGACTACTACGAAGCTCCCTGAAGGGGATCTCCTGTAACCCCTGTAGTTCAGGGGCAGGATATGGGGACGAGGCACTCACAATGTCTGCTCCGACTGATGGCTGTCCGCGTTAAAGCGGTAAGACGGGAGCTGCTCTATGTCTGCTTTGGTGAGGCCTCGGGGCTTGGCATCTCCTAGCCGCTCGGCCAGGTTCAGAAGGGCCTGGAGATGGGACAGAACAGAAGGTCAGCAGCACCCAGGCTGGGGTCTCCCAGAGCCCACCTCCCAGTAGGGGATGCCACGAAACCTCATAGTTTTCCATCTCCACATCATCCACATCCAGATCCAGGCTGATGGTGGGCCCCATCGCTGTTGGTGACATTGGCAGCATGGAGCTAGAAGGGGTAGCGCAGGGGTTCAGGGTCAAGGGTAGTAGAGGCAGGCGCACAGAGTGACTTCCCTAATTCCACAAAAAACAAAATCCACAGCACTGCACAATTCACGCTAGGAACCCTACCTAGTGTTTGCCCCAGGACTTGTAGGAGGGGTCAGGAGCCCAACTGGTGTGTGTGGGTGTAGCTGCCTGGCTTGGTGGGAGTACCAGATGGCGTTAGAAGCCCAGGGATACCAGGTCCTCTGGGGTTGTATTTTGCCTGACTACTGGAGGCCCAGGAAGAACTAGTTGCCCTTGCTCTGGGCAAAGGTGCTGGCACTTACAGGAAGTAGGGCAGGAAGCTGGGGTAATAAGGTGGTGGAGGTGGTGGCGGGGGTGGTGGGGGCAGCGGCTGTTGCAGGCGGTATCTCTGGGTGCTCAGTCTCCGTGGCATCACATGGGAATATGGCTGTGAAAAAGGTCCAGGTGCAGGTCAGCATGCGGGCCTGCCTCCCAGTCACCCCAGAACCAGAACCTGGGTGGGAGGTTGGGGGTGACACTCACCACACCGAAGGACAGCTCCTGGTGCAGCGCATCATGGGGCAGGTAGTGTAGGGGCACTGAGGGGGACAAGGCTGGGCCAGGGGCAGAGGTGGAATAACTGAAACCACCCAAGGGGTGCTGGTCCCCTCGCAGGTCCACATCATTATCGAGCCGCTACAGGGGTCAGCAGGCACAAGGATGAACATCCATAGTCAGTGACAAGGCAGACCCCTACTTTTCCTCCCTAGCATCGAACCCATGCCCAAGACTTACCATCCGTGGATGCTGGGTCTGCAGTGATACAAACTGCCCAAGAGGTGCCATGTGGGTGGGCTGTGGTGGTGGGGCCGGTGGTGGTGGAGGGTGCAAGATGTAGTGGTCACTGGAGAGGAGGTGGGGGTAGGTCTGGTAGGGCACAGGGAGCTGCTGCATGGTGCACGCCTGGATCAGCTGCTGAGAGAGGAGGGCTGGAGAATATTCTGGACTCTGAGCTAGACCTATGCTTGTAACAAGGACTGGGGGCCATACATCCAGCCAAAGGGCCTTACTGGACACAAAAACCCAGTAGCTATAAGCAGCTCTGGAGACCCCTTGATTGCCCTAGGACATGAAGGTAAAACACTGTTATAAAAGCCTGCTGTCCCCACTCCAGGGGTTACATGCTTGTGTGTAAGGCAGACTGTAGGGTACAGGGAAGTACCTGAACCCTGAAATGCCCTCTCCTTCAGTGAAAACACAGACATGCGTTTTTGGGAAGGCTACTGCCTAGGGTTCAGGCCTTCTGACAGCCAAGGAGAGAACTGTGCTAGACACCAAGTTCCTGGGGCTTGCAATGGGCCCCACACAGAAGAAAGCACCTACTCACCGGGGGTGGAAGGCAGCACAGGGGGTAGTGCTGCCCGCTGAACATCACGGAGCATGCTGGGAGCTGCTGGGCACTGCAGCCAGGGATGTGCTGGCCTGCAGGCAAGGGGAAGCCTTGGGTAGTCACTGTTGTGACTGTGTAGGACAGTGGGACAGGTCCCTGGTGCACCTGTGAACAGAGAGAGCCAGGGAACTTTAGGGAGGTAGCCTGATGACTTGCTTCCTAAGGAAACATCCTAGCAGGCTCCTCAGCTCCCTGTTCTGTCCCTTCTCTAGCTAGGGACCTACCTATGTACAGAGCAGACTACTCCTAGCAAAAGGCAATCCAGGGAAGAATAACTTTTTAGGAGGCCAGGAGTGGTATCCAGCTCTGCTAGTCATTCACTGTGTGGCCTGAGGGAACTGCCTCCCTCTCCCTGGGCTTTGGTTTATCTACTTGTAAAATAGGGCCAATTATATCATCTTTGAATGTGCAACAAGTTATACAAAGTAGAATCGCATCTTTGGGTCCTCTACTTCTCATGTCTGCTTGTCAGATGACAGGCAACAACAGCATTGAGGAAGGTATTCTGCCTACCTGCTCATGAAGGTCAACCATGAACGGGCTCTGCTGGGTGGCTGGGTGCAGCATTCGGGGGCTCCCGCCGGCAGGAGCCGAGGCTCGGTGCTCCTCTACGGAGAGGTATGGAGGTCGAGGCAGCGGCTGCTGGGAGGGTAAGTGCTCATCCTGGGCAGGTGGGCTGGCCAGGAGGCCCTGGTGGCTGGGGCTGTACCACAGAGAGGAGGCCCTGGTAGGACTGATGGGGCCATTCATTCACAGAACACGGAGGGAAGCCACGGACCTACCCCTGCTGGAATGAGAAGACAGCCCAAACCCAAGGCCTTCCCTCCAAGCACCAAGGCTGGGAGACTCATTCCTACCTTTCCCAGAGCTGGCCCGGAGCACTTCTGGGTCCTGCAGAAAACTGCTGTTGACCCACAGGGGCAGAGGGTGGCCACCTAGTCACTGCCAGAGCCCATGGTCGCATCAGGGGGGCAGGGAGGTAGATGGGCTGGGCCGGGGCTCACAACCCTAGGAGATAAGAAGAAAAAGAAACTTAAGGCACAAAAAAAAGGAAAAAAAGAGAAAAAAAAAAAGAAACTTAAGGCACAGGTAAGTTCAGTCATGTGCCCCATTAGGAGCTGACCCCTGCAGTGAAACTGTGGGAGCCAGTAGCATTTGGACTATGTGTGCTTGGAAACAGGCCAGCCAATTGGCCCTTGGATGCATGCAATGCTGGCAGACCAGGGGAGGCTCAGCCTATAAGGGAGTCCCAGGCCTCAGATTTCTGCCCTGTGAAATGGGTTTGCCTCAGAGTATAGGTGGCAAGTTCAGAGACCTGGTCAGCATGCTTCTGGGCCAGCTGGGATGATGGCTAAGATAAGAGATTTCTGCCCCATGCCAGGAACTACAAGTTGAACTCTAGGAAGCTATGGGATTATTCTTTCCTTGCTTCCAACTGGCTGGCTGAGGACAAATTCTACAAAGAACTAGGACTTTCCATTACTAGGGGTTCTGACCTGGTTCCTGGCCCTTGGCAGGCTTTTAGTTCAAGGCAAAGCAGCCTTGTTTTCCTCAGACACTGCCACAGTGTCCTCCTAAGTGTGACTTCATTTACTCTTCAGCAAAGGCACTTCTAGCCCATTTATAGAGGAGAAAAACTAAGGCTCATCAGGAGGAAAGGACCTGCCTGGCCTACACATCAAGTGTGAAACCTAGGAGAAAATTATAAGCCTGTCTTTTGTATCCTGCTGCTGCTGCCAAAGGACCATCCCTGAAGCTTCACAGGAGGTGACAAAGGAAGCTGGCCCACCATAGCCTGCTAGGTCTAGACCACAGCCAGGCCTTTGTGCTGAAGGCTCCAACACAGCCCTCACTCAGTGTGGCAGGTGGGGCCTGCCAAGAGCAAAAAGGGAAGCAAGAACCTAACACAGGAAGTTGAGGACAGGTGGGGGCAGGGTCATCTCTCTTGGGTCAGAAAAGAGCTCCAGGTGGAGGGATATGGGGGGTGAGCCCAACATCAGATTTCATTGCATTAACTCCCTGGCTGGGAGAGTCCTGGAACCTGTCAGGCCCTCCTAGCAAAGTTGGGACAGCTCTTTGCTGTCTCACTACAGGGCACTCCCTACACACACACAAACCTATCCTCCATACCCAGCTCAAACACTATTGCATCCTTGTCACACAGCCAGGAAGCCAGTGTAACTGTGAGCTCAACATCTTGTTCTTCCCTGTGAACAGTGGCACAAATTATTTCTTCTGTGCTAAGCTCTCAACCCTGGCCCCTAGTCCTCAAAACCAGCCTTTCGCAGGTCAGCACCTGGCCAAGGCTACATAGCTGGGAAATGAACAAACTACTATTCATTTTCAGGGGGTCTAGCATTCGGGAAAAGGTTACTGGCCCTACTACATTGAGCAAGGCCAGTAACCTTTTGCCTAGCACGGGGCAGGCCTGGTGATACACAAATACAAGACCACACTGCTTGGCAGCGATGACCTTAGTGCCAATGATTACAAAGCGGGAGATTGCAAAGAACCCTGGCTCTTGTGAGGAAGAAAATGTAGAAAAAAATAACTGAAACAACAGATTCCTAGCCTACCCTCCACCCTCTGGGTAAGATTCTTTGGCGCATTGGGGACCAAGAGCACCCTCATTTTTTTTTTTTAAATAAAATTCCCTAGATGTTTCTGGGCAGAACTAGGTGCCCAGACCTCTGCCCTGGCAGACCTGAGATCCTAGGAACCCACAGTTCTACCAATGAATAGCGACAGGAAGAGCTGTGCTATTTCCAGTGCACCTTACAACAACCTCAGAGGTAAGGAGGACCTCAGGCTCAGAAAAAAGATGTCCACAGTCGGCTGGAGCTGTGTGCGTACTGGGACACAATCAAGTGACCATCAAAGCACCTGGAATCAATCAGCCACACAGGGCCCAGGGGCCCCAACTGCTCCTCTTCTGCCAGGCTGTCTTTTAAGGCTGGGCAGTGCGAAGACTCAAACGGACTGAATCCACAGAGGCCAAGGCCTGTGGGAATCTGACCAGGTCTCTACAAAAGCACCTATTCCTCCAAGAAGGAAAATGAGCTGGGAAATTAGACAAACAGATGTATCGGCCCTCACAGTCCCATGCTATTACTCCCAACATCTAGCCAGCATCTTGTTTTTGTTTTTTTGGTGGGACTGGGGTTCGAACTCATGGCCTTGCACTTGCCAGGCAGGCACTTGTGCCATGGAGTTATTTCCCTTGCCCCTAGCCAGCATCTTGCAGACTCTGGACACCTGCCTTCCCCTCTCTTAGGCTCAGTCTCTTCACCTGCAAAATGAGAACAGTACAATGACTACCCTCCAGGGCAAGGGATGCTCCAAAAGACAACAGCAGAAGCAATCAGTACCTGTGCAAACTTTGCTGAGGTGTTAACGAAAACATGCTTATCTCCATCCTCAATTCCCACTGTACTGGAGTTGAAAAGAGAGGGCTTTTGGTTCTTTAAAACCCTATCAGGAACGGAAGTGGCAAAAGGGGAAACATACCCACTTTTACAGTCAACAAAACCAAGACTCAAGAGAAAAGGAAGAAACTTGCCTCTTCCATAAAGAGAGGAACAGAACTGGTTTGGGGCAGTTCTCTAGGCCCTAACTCCCTCAACTCACTCAGTGACAGCAGTGGTCTGAGGAAAAACCACGGAATCCCAACTCTCTTCCAAGCCCTGGAAGGCAAGAGAAAATTCTCTTCCAGGCACCTGTGAGTAGCTCTGCTATGGAGAAGTGAAGCTGAACTGGAGCCAGCAACCTGCTCAAGGTCAAACACTAAGCTGCCCAGCTGGCCTTTCCATACCTTCTTAGCTGTACCACCCGTCAGGTTAGTTGGAAATACAAGGGTCTTGAGTCCTATTTCCAAGTCCAGTCTTACCTGGAGGGAGGCACTTGACTTTGCAGTAAACCCCTACATGCCCCCACACCCCCTGCCAGCCAACTCCGAGCCAAGTACCCCAAGCTGCCACCCTGACCCTAACCTTGGGAGCCCCTGCCCTACTACATGTGTCCAAGAAGTGTTTGCAGAAAGCACTTCCCTTAGCGGAAGAGCAAAGTCAGACCTAAGGGGCACGAGTACATTCAGGCAGGTAAAGAACCCTTTCTCCTCCTCAGAAGCTCCCTGGTGTGGAGCCTGGAGACGGTAGAGGGCGGGACCACCACACTGCAGTCTCCCCGTGACCTTGGCCAAGGAAATTCCTTCACTTCTGAAAGCCTCAGTTGCCAGAACTGTAAAATGGGGACGGGAAAGGCTCCTTCCTAAGGAGCCCCCTAAAGCCAGAAGAGACGCGAAGCAAGAAACCGAGTGGTTACATTAGGGGTATTGGAAACCAGCGTCCCTTAAAGGCAGGCTCCTCCCCAAAACAGGCCACGAGCAGGTTGTGGGGCTCCAACAAGCTTCCACTGCTATCCTTTCCTGGGAATGGAACCCGGGAGCTGAGAGCCGGATACCTGTCCCCAGAGGGGCCTCTTTCGCCTCCTCTTACTCCTTGGTGCCACGCGCGGAGGGGCACTTGGGACGGGAGGCCAGACTGCAGCGCCCGGACCGGAGCGCTGTGACTTTAAGAGCTGAAGATCCTGGACCATGTGCTCGGCGTGAGACAAAAGCAACAACAAAGGAAGTGGCGGCCACAGGGGGAGGGGGCGGCTCCTTCCTCTCAACCGCAGCGCTCAGCCTTGGGAGAGGGGAGACCTGGCCCGGCTTTGAGGGGTGCTAGGGCGTGGGTGGGGTCCCAGATCCCAGGTGTCTCACCGTCCACCGTTCAGACGGCCCCCGATTAACCCCTGCGGATCCAGGTGGATCACAGGCCCCATTCCCCGGGGAGAGGAGTTTCAGGGGTGCGGAAATCGACAGTTTGCGGCCCCGGCCCCGACTCACCTTCGGCCGCCCGGCCACACGTTGACGCCTTTGTTCACGATCTAGGACTGCTAAGCTGGGCAGGGGGACAGAGGGGGGGAGCTGCCTGGACCCTTTAAGAGTCCCCGCCCTGCGGAACAATGTGCTCCCCTCCCCACCCCCTGGTCCGGGGGCAGTCCGGCTCCTTCCGGGGCCCTCTCCTTTTGTTGTCCGCCCGACGGCGTCTGCCTCGCGAGGCCCACGCGCGGGCCGTCTCCTTCGGCCCAGGCCTTAGGGATAGCGCCAGGCGGCGCAGGACGCAGCTGGGTTGCGCCGCTGCCGGAGGCTGCCCCTTTAAGAACTGTCCGTGGCGGCGGCGGAATGTAACAAACCCACATTTGATTCACAACATTGGAAGCACCGGGGTCGAGCGCGGGCGGGAGGGGGGCTCGCGGGGGCGCGCCGGGAGGCTAGGGCAAACAGTAGCCAGCGGAAAGCCCGCGGCGGCCCCGCCCCACACCAGGACTCCGCCCCGCGGCCTCCCCCGGAGCCAATGGCTCTCCGCAACCTGGCACGTGACCAGCGCGCCGCCATCTTGAAAGAGATTTTTTTAAAAATAAGCTTCCTATCCACCCACACCTCACGGCTTAAAGCAACAGCACACACAATCAAAGGCAAGGGGCGGGGTCATAGGCCTTGGCATAGATGAATAAAATATTGTGAGGTAGACAGACTGATGGGCTGCAACTAGAACCTGCTATACAAATTTGCTAACTACTTGCGCCCTGGAAGGCTCAGTTTCCCTACTGGGGAAATGGGTCCCTCCAGAAGAGCCGCAGTTCAGACTTACAGTGTCATGGTCCCCTCTTTGCGGGCCGCGTACTTCCTGGGCCACTGAAGTACACTAGGTCTGACCTCCGTCGGAGGCAACCTCTTAAACCGGCCTGGGGAGTCAGGCTGGCCCAAAGAGCTCTGGGCAGGAAAGCTTCCCGGCGATGACGTCACCCCAAGAGCTGCAGCACTGCAATGACATCATGGCTCAGCCTCCCGACCTCTCCTTGTTTATACAGCGCGGCGCTTTTAAAAAGCTTGGCCAGCCAAGATTGCCCAAAAGACCAATGACCAGCGACTCATGCAAACGAGCTAATGTATATCAAGCAGGAGGATTGGCCCTTTATGCGCTGACGTCACAAGTATATTTAACTGTCCCGCCCACAGCGTGGCATAGGGAAAAGGGCGGGGAGCAGCGTAGTTAAAAGCTAAATTGTAAAACTGGGCGTGGTCGCGCTCACCTGTAATCCTAGCACTCAGGAGGCAGAGGCAGAGGAATGCCTCCTCTACATAGTGAATTTAAGGCTAGGCAGGACTACAGAGCGAGACTTAGTCTCAAAAAACAAAAAAACTAAACTGCAGAGGCCCAGGAGAGTTTGTATCCTATCCAAGGGAGTTGGGGAAATAAGCCCAAAGAAGTTTGTGCACTTTAGTTTTCCATGCCTTCCAGAAGCTGTGAAAGGGATTAAAACGGATGGCTGGGCTGCGATGTAGTTTAGTGGGAGATGCCTGGGGAGCCTGTGTGAAGTCCTGGGGTTTAATCCCCAGCGTGTGTGTATGTGTGTGTGTGTGTGTGTGTGTGTGTTCCAGTACGGGAAATGAGTATCAAGAAAGTGTTCACGTGGTGCGCGCCTGTAATACCAGCACTTGGAGGCTAAGGATGTGAGTTCGAGACCAGCTTGGGCTACAAAAGTGCGCTAAAGGCCACCCTGAACTGCATAGTGAAACCCTGTCTCAAAAAGACGAGAAAAAGGAAAGAGGGGGACACCACTCGGGAACCCCCTCCAGTCCCTCTCTTGGACAGGAGCTTTCTTTCCCCTAATAAATATGTTCTACTCATAAAAAAAAATTAAGGAAGAAGGAAAAGAGCATTTGCTTTGGCAGGAGTGTGTGGCTCAGTGGACCTGGGTTTAAACCTCAGCACCACAAAAATGTAAAGCGTTCACTCATCCCAAGTCATCGCACAGCTGGAGTATGGCAGAGGAGGAATCTGAATTCAAGACAAGATCCTTTGCCTAGATGCCTCCCTAGGCAAACCAAACAAAAGTGGGTATTATATCCAAATCAATTATATAAGGAGAAAACCAGTAATACTCTATCTAGGGCTGGTGACATGGCTCAGCAGTCTAAAGCACCTGCTTAGGCAAGCTTAGGCAACCCCAGGGACTGAAGTTTGATCCCCAGCACCACATGCTGCCTCAGCCCCACCCCCACGGCAGGCTGAGCTAGCCATTAAAACAAAACAAAACTATCTAAAGCTAGAGAAAGCTACCATAAAGAGGCCCCTGTAGCTGTACTGCCATGTGGCTACCTCTAAAACAGCCCTAAACAAAAAGGGTGCCAGTGCACACTGGTTTTATTAAATCTGCATTTTGGGGTTGGGGCTCATTTTCTATGCCTCTCACATATATTTCACAATCCCAAGCTTTTTTGTTTGCTTTTTGAGACAGGGTCTCACTATGCAGTTCAGGCTGGCCTTGAGCTCACTTTTGTAGCCCAGGCTGGTCTCGAACTCACACTGATCCTCCTGCCTGACTCTGCCTCCCAAGTGCTGGGATTACAGGCGTGCGCCACCACGCCCGGCACACAATCCCAAACTTTAAGAAATTAAAACCAGGATACTTGAACAAGATACAACAGTATTATCAATTTTTAATTGGATGCATACCATATCTACATAAAATATTTCTAAAAGGATATACAAAAAAACTGATTAACAGTTGTCCTCAGCACAAACTGGGTCAGGACAGACTATATGATATGATACTGTATTTGCTCTTTCTAAAAAATTCTAGGGAGGCTGAGGCAGGAGGATCGGTGAGAGTTCAAGATCAGCCTGGGCTACAAAAGTGAGCTCAAGGGCAGCCTGAACTGCATAGCAAGACCCTATCTCAAAAAAAAAAAAAAAAAAAAAAAAAA
>PVJA010035948.1:6082-21589 GCA_004027025.1 Myocastor coypus | reverse complement strand
CCACCACGCCCGGTAGAAAACGCTACTATTGAGATGGTGTCATTGATGAATGCTCTTCACTGTGATCCTACATGGAGGTAAAATGCATGGGTATGGAGAAACAGCATCTCCTCACTGTGGTAAATACAGCAACGCAGCAGCTAGGGGTCCTGCAACTGCTATCATAGCTCATAGGTGAGAATGTGGGCCTGATATTGTACCGCTATAAGTCCTTACATTCCCACAGTGCTCAGTTTTCCAACATGTAAAATTTGACTACAACAATGCCTAAACTTCTCTTTATGAATTCTCCATTTGTGCTTCAGTTATCTACCTGATCTTCCTTATATGGCCTAGTGAGCTCAAAACTTCTCCAAGAACAGCTGTCTCTGCCTCTGCCTCTGCCTCTGCCCCTCTCTGTCTGTCTGTCTCTCTCTCTCTCTTTCTCTCTCTCTCTCTCTCTCTCTCACTCACTCTCTCTCCTATCCAGGTGTGTACTTTTCCATGAGCAGGTGCAAGAGGGGGCAATTTGTGTTTACGTGTATATATTTCAAATTTTCCATTCTTTAGTAACCAGTATAACACACATATCATGTATTCACTGATTTTTAAATGTGTAAGACAATGGTTTACAATGTATTTTTGGAGTACCACAATCATCTTCATAATAAATATTTAGAATATTTTCATCAAGCCAGAGAGAAGCTTTGTATCTATCAGCAATCATTCTCCATTTTTTCTCGATCCCAGCCTTAGGCAAACGCTAACCTATTTTCTGTCTCTATAGACTTGCCTATTTTGGTCATTTTTTTTTTTTTTGGTCATTTTTGATCAATGGAAATTATACAATATGTAACCTTTTGTAACCACTTTCTTTCAAATAGCATAATGTCGCTCGGGAGGCTGAGGCAGGAGGATCGGTGTGAGTTCGAGACCAGCTTGGGCTACAAAAGTGAGTTCAAGGCCAGCCTGAACTGCATAGTGAGACCCTGTCTCAAAAAGACAGAAAAAAAAAAAATAGCATAATGTATCACAGCTTACCCAGCTGTGGCATATATTAATATTCCATTCTCCTACATGACTGGATAATATTCCATGCTACAGATCTGCATTTTGTTCATTCACTCGTCAGGCAAGAGTTGTCTCCACTTTGAGACTATTACTAACAAAGCTTCTGTGATAAATATTTATTTGCAAGTTTTTCCGTGGGCATTTTTGTCTTGGTAAGAAATAAAATAATATG
This sequence comes from Myocastor coypus, assembly GCA_004027025.1. Taxonomy (NCBI): domain Eukaryota; kingdom Metazoa; phylum Chordata; class Mammalia; order Rodentia; family Myocastoridae; genus Myocastor; species Myocastor coypus. The sequence continues at coordinate 20,367 of PVJA010035948.1, read as the reverse complement.
AATTTAAAATTAAATTTAATAACTTTGCTTTCATTTTTTAATCACAGTAATCATTATAGACTTCCATGGTAGTCCTATCAAGAGTATGGTAAACAAGTTAGATTACTGAGTGTGATTTTCTCCAAAAAAAGAACAAAATTTTCATAGAAGAATACTGATTTGGCTACATAGGTGAATACCCACTCTAAGTAGCTTTTTTTTTTTTTTTTTTTTTTTTTGCGGGACCAGGGTTCAAACTCACAACCTTGCACTTGTCTGGCAGGCACTTGTGCCACGGAGCTATCTCCCTAGCCCCTTCTAAGTAGCATTTTTATAAGTGCTAGTTATACAGTCTCCAAGTTTTAATCTAAGGATGACTCTCTCCTTCACTGTGGAAATGTATGAGTGAATTGACCTAAACATTAGTTTGTCCATTAGAAAGTATCAGCAGACACTTCCCAGAAGATCTCAAATTCCTGAATGAACCTCAGACCTCAACTTCTCACGTATTTCATACTATTGCATAAAAGATTTCTAAGTAAGGGCACAATGAGGTGTGCATTGAGTTTATCACTTCCTCATTTCCACCTGAATTTTCCATCTGAAATCATTACTTATGAAATCCTTACTTATAGCTTATTTCTGTAAGTTTTGAGGGAGCATATTATACATAATGCCTACAAATCTGCTTTAATTTTGGAAAGCAATTATAAGTTCCAGGGTTTTTCTTAATATTACTTTCAGCTGTCAAATTCAGTGGAAAGGTCCACAGGATCTTCTGAGCACTGTCGTGCCCACAGTTGTAGCTTATTATAAGGTCATACAGCACACACAGACAATTTCAAGGATTTGTGGGAGGGTCAAGGGAAGTACCATCTGGGGCGACAGTCTTGCTCTCTTCTCATAGAATCACCCTAAGCTATGTCCATCTGCTGATATGTGAAAATATGCATAGAACTTTGCAAGCTAGAGATGTTCGCCTAAGTTTGAATGTTTACAGTTTTACTAAGGCTCTGTCACATGGACTAGCTGAATCTCAATGTGTTTTGTTTGTCTTCAGCACCTGCAGAAGCCAGTCAGATATTCCTTGGCCCTGGTCCTCACTCTAATTCACACTGTTAGATGACCTGGTGTGAATTGACACCTATAGGTAAACATCAGGCATGAAATTCCAGGAGTTTTGGGATTACTTTCCAAAAGCTGGGGGAAAATACTAGAACTGCTTTTTGGGTGAAATTAAATTCTTTGCAATGTATTATTTTATTCTATAATTTCTGTGTGTGTCTGTGTGTTTGTGTGTGTGTGTGTGTGTGTGTTGCTGGGAAACCAACCCAGGTCTTTATACTCTTACTCTATAAACTTAAAGAAATATCAACAATATCCTAAGAATGTGTTGTCATCATAGACATTATAAATGTCCATATAAAATAAATGATATTCTCCACATTGACACTACATTTTGGTTACTAAAGCCACAAACGATACTGCTGGCCATAAGTAGAATTGCTGATGTTGAATTATTCCTTTCTCTTGTGACATTACTAGATAATGTTTTAAAATTAACCATTATGGGGCTTGGGAAATACCTTGGCCATCCAAGGGCCTGCCTGGCAAGCACAAGGACCCTAGCTCAATTCCTAGTGCCACATGCCGTGCCAGCCCAGGAACTACTCCAGACCCTCAGTGTTGGCCTGGAAACTAGGTGTCATGGTACAAGCATGTAATCCCAGTGCTGGAGAGGCTGAGACAGGAGAATCTCTGGGGGTCAGAACTGTGCAGTGAGACCCTATTATGTAAACAATAAAAAATGTGAAAATACAAAATAAGGTGGAGCATTATGAAACTCATCATTGTGATTAGGATGGATTTCGTTCAATATAGTACATAACATCTTTATTAATGAAAGTTCTAAAAACTTTTATAAGCAATGTACGTCAAAACTGATTGCAGTTTCCTCTTCAAAAAAAAAAAGTTTTCTCTTTAAAAAAAAAAAAAAAGCTGAAGTCAAAGAATATAGATTTTGTAAATTAGAGCATTTTCAGCAATGAGAAACCAATAGTCAAAATAAATTGTGGCTTTAAAAGATTGAGATGCATATCCGCCCTGTAATGTGAAGCACCTGGTTGTACAGCCTGGTAGACTCTTGGCCGCTTCGATTTCGTGGCATGAGGTGGAATCGTATGTTGTTCTCCTGAGCTTACCCAATAGCCACAAAAGGACTGCCAGAACCCCGGGCGTTATGCTTGCGTTTCACATTCAGAGGCATAATGTAGGGAGCCAAGGATTACTCAGATAGCGTAGAGGTAAGTGCTGCAAAGTGGTGCATTGAAGACGCCTCGTGGAAGCCTAAGCCTCACTTCCCGCGTTCTCTCTCTGGCCAGCCTGACCCCTCAGATGTGAGCTGCACCCCAGCCAGCACCCAGACCAGACCCCGGTGGTGGCCCTGCCTTCTGCCATGGGTTCACCTGCTGCTGCATATCCGGCAACCTGGTCTGATGGCCCAGATGGCCAGCACCCGCAGCAAGTGTGGCCGTGGGCTCCGCCGTGGGGCACACTCTGGGCCACACCATCACAAGGTGGCTTCAGTGGAGGCGGCAGTGGGTGAGCCTGCCAGACCCAGCAGCATTTAGCAGGAGCCTCAGGCAGCCCAGCTGCATCACTTGCCAGGAGCTGACCGGAGCCCCTGCTACTTAGAGATCAAACAGTTTCTTGGAGTGCATGCAGAAGTGGCCTGATGGGAAGCTCTGAGAAGGTCTCAACATTGATGAAGAACACTGATGCTGAGCTGTGCAGGGAGGGAGGCACATGGCCTCCTCTCCACAGGAACTTCACACTAAGGAACTGGGAAGTCAACCAGATGAAGTTATCTTAGCATCATGTTCTGAATACGAGAAGTAAAACCGTTCAGTTCCACCTCTCCCTGTAGCTTCAGTGCTTCCGAATGGCCATGGAAGGGGGTGTTCCCACCACACAGATGGGCTGCACTTGTGACACGTGTGGCTCCTTAAGCCAGCTGTTTATGTTATTAATTTGAATAAAGTGATTTGTGGTTTTCAAAAAAAGATAACATAGAAATTGTTTCATAGCTGCTAAAAAGTAAAACTTCTTTCCAGTAAATCTTTCCAAACTTTTCCTCAGTCATCACCTAGAATTGCATCAAAGGCAGCATTTGGCTGAAAGGTTAGGAAAGCACAGATTAGAAGGGAGGGGAACGCGGCTTTGCGGAAGACGACGGTATTCGCTGTGTGAATGCTCATGGCCCTTCCTCTCAGCGCCTTTTTTTTTTTATGTTTTTGATCTTCTGTTCACCTTATTTTCTTACTGTTAGCACATTTTAATATTCCTCCAATTAATATACTTTCACAAACCCACGAAAACATTTTTTTGGAATGATATATCTTGTCCCAGTTGTTTCTCATTGACAAATTTTATTGAAGCTGATTTGACAATCTTCATTGATTTGATTTACATGGAGTTCAGTGAAAAAACCTGTGCACTGCTAGAGCACATTTTGTAACAAGTAGCATGGTAATTTTCAACTTTGTGAACAAAAAACAGGATTATTTAAAAGGTAGCACGGTTCAGTGTTCAAATAATGTCCTTAAAATGATCTTAGGACAGGAACCTTTTCATGCTTTCTTTCACTCTTGTTCTTAAATCACTGTGGAATTGTGACTGAACACCGAGGCCCCTGAGCACTCTAGGAAGAGTTCCTGGCCCTCTGCAGCTCATAGCTGAATATCTCGCCTCACCTGCCTTCCCAGTAAAAGGCAAAGCAAGTGTTGTTTTAGTTGTAGATTTTCAGTATATACCTGCTCAAACTTGAATAAGACAGGACATTGAAGGAGACGAGAGGAACAAAAGCATGTACAGCCCTTCCAGTGTGTTTGTGACCCGACATTTCATGGTTCACTTATAAAGAAGATTTAAGAGCAACTTCAAAGATTGAAAAATCCATTGAGGTTAGGTAGACTGCACTAATGGTTGTTATAACCTGGATAAAATTCTAGTGGAGCAAATATTAAGAAAAGTACTAAATGAAATATATTTCTATAGAAAATCTAGACTGAAGGTTACTGAGCTGGAAAAGAGAAAATGACAAATAATTATTATAAGTGTATGACTCTCACAACTTTCCTTTTGCATAAGTAACTTAGTTTATGGCCTGATATTAATCACATAAAAATTGAAGCTTTGGGGAACATTTAATTTCATTTACTTTATCTACAGATGTTTAAGTTTATTATTGTGACTAGATTTAAGATAAAATGACCCTCATTAAGAAACATTGAAACCACATATAAATGGTGCTCACTATACAAAATTATTGATGCCTGTAGATGAGCACTTTGTAGAGATCACGAAAAGTTACTAATGATATGTTTGGGTACTATATTTTTACTCCAATACACTTACATTGCTATGAAAATTATTTTTATTATAAATTTTTGAGACATTGCTTTAAATGGTTCTACATTACATAATGGGCTTCAGTGCCTCACAGCTAATATCTAACAATATATGAAATACGTATTTTTATATAAAATTCAAGCATATTCATTTGCCTCCTAAAAATCATAGACTTGAATATATTTTTATTTAGATAACACACGAGAGCAATTGAATAGAAGAAAAAAGAGTTTGGATGTAATACAGGAGATATTATCACTGTTACCTTGCGGGTATTACTGAAAGCTGAAATCTATCTTGGAACACAAGAAACACATTCACTGTGCATTCCTAACTAGCAGCAAATAGTCAGTTTTGGCAGGAGAACTGGATTTTTAGAAAGACCCTATAGTCATCCATATCAAAGCATGAAGTAGCTGGTTAAACAGACCACACTTGGCAACTGTGAAAGGGTTTGAATGGAAGCACTTTCCAACTGATAGTTCCATCTGTGTCTGTATTCATTCTTACCTTTTCTGGGAGTTTCTGCTTCAGCCCTACCATTATAGCTTTTAATTTGACTGGCCCCCCTAGAACCCATGCACTGAAGTTTAGACCCCCATCTGGCAGTTTTGGGAGGAGGTAGAAACATTCATAGGTTTCTACCCAGCAGGAGATCTTTCCATCATTGACAGACATATCCTTGAAGAAAACTGGCCACCTCCTCCTATCCATGAGGTTTTGTTCAGCTGTAATCTCTCACCATTGCACTCTAATAAGCACTTGGCATCCAAAAGCATAGGGCCTGTCTGACCATGAATGGACACTTCTAAAACTGTAAGACAGTCAGCCTTTTCTCTTTTACACAAGTACTTCTTATAATGATAGAAAACTGGCTCATACATCTACTCTCTTTCATATACTTTGGAAACAGGAAAAAACAGATGTGGCTTATAAGAGACTAAGAATGCCCCTCAAACATCCTGGAAAAATCACAGTAAAGTTTTTATATATGTACATGACATACCGATTCATAATTTTGAAGATGAAGTTGCTATAGAACTTTGAATAATGATTGAAATATCTTTCTATCAATTTGTAACGTTAAAAATAATAGCACAAGATATTCTCTTAAGATAGCAGGTATCGATTATCAAAGATATCAGAAGATATCAAAGAATTCAAGTAAATTCTTTTTTTTTTCTTTTTTTCCAGGTGCTGAAGGTAATCAGATTCCAATATTATGAAAGAATAGAGGAGGGCTTGTGAAAAGCGTCATCGTGTGTTTCTGAGGAATTCTGGGGTTTCGGCTCAGGAATTCTGGGCCTTCGCTGACCATGTCTTACTTCTGGCTTGTGTGGTTGACCTGTAGCTTGCCAAATCCTCCTTGCTTTCTAAAGCTAGTCATTTAGTAGATTACCTGGAAGACACCAACTCAAAAGCAGAAATCTATATTACCTTCTAAAACTTCTGACCCTTATTCTCAAAACATTTTCTACGCCTGTTCTAGAAGTGATTTATCTCAATACCTTTTTATCTTAGATATTACTTTGTCACACATTCTCCTGTTCAGTTGGCTGAGCTTATTTTCAATGGTTCTACAATCCATTTTCTATAATTATATAGGAAAAGTGTGTCTTTTATGTTTATATGCATAACACATTCCAGTAGAAGTATTTTAAGACAGTAAATATATTTTCTAATTTTTTAAATGTATTTTGGTACCAGGTCACTATGGAGCTCAGATTCATAATGATTCTCCTGTCTCAGCCTCCCCAGCACTAGGATTACAGGCATTCACAGTCTGGGGCTCGAGGGCCAGCACAGCATGTGGTACTGAGGATCAAACTTGGGTCCTTGTTACCAGGCAGGCACTTAGCCCACTGAGCTGTCTCTCCAGGCATAGTAGTAAATGTGACTTCTGTCCTTGTCTTTCTAGACACTGCCATTCAAAGTACTGGGTAACTATTTAACTGAATATGAAAAAGATTCTATTTGACAGAGCGTGGAATACATAGGTTAGGTGATTTTTGGCTAAAATAAGGGAACAGACTTATTTCTCAAGAAACTGTGACTCTTAATACAACTAAGTTCAACAAAGCACAATTTGCTAAATAAGATCAGAAATGATGATTACAATGATGGATTAACTATTTCTAATTTGATTTGTCTCTTTATATAACTGTGTCACTACAGACTATATATTGCAAAATACCATGCCTGCTCAACTCATTTTTAAATAGAGTACAAAGGAACCCTAAATTATTGGAGATAATTCCAAATATTGTTGACGGTCATTTTCATTAATCTCCATAGGGTTTTTGTACCCCTAATGCTGGAACATTAAGCTAAAGTCAGAAACATCTGTTGGATGGTAGTTATTACTGAGACAGATTCTATCATTTCTTTTGAAAATCATTTGATAGGGAATGACAAATAATCTCTGTTGTTCATATCACAAAGTGTATTTCCCTAAAAAGTACTCAGACATTCCAGTCACAGTTCTGTCATAATGATACATGCCGTGTAGTCTTTATTTTCTTTTCCCAAATGCCTGTGTGTGTTGTGTGGCTCAGATTTGCGATTGTGGCCATATCAATGAACATACACAAAAGAGCATGATCATCGTCTAGAAGGACAGTCTCTTTGTAATCATGCTCTTTGAGAGCTAAATTTTTTCCCCAGCTGCATACTACTAGAGAAAGAAATTAAATTCAATAGTAGCTGTCCTTAATTTATAGCCACAGAGGGAAATAATCAGGTTTTAAATAAAAGCCTCAGCTTTGAAATGGAGATACGTGTGGCTACAGCACCTCTCCTGTGAAAGTAAGCACACAGGAGGGCCACATCGGATGTGCTGTTTTTCTCTTTATTTCTGTCCATTTTTACTTTAAAAAGAAAACTAATTACTTTCCTAAGAATACTACCGACTTCCTGAAAAGTATACTAACAACAGCTGTACCCTCCCTCCCCCCACGTAAGTGGCTTTTTCAGACGATACCAAATTTTCTCTTTCTGGTTTTTTTTTTAGATTAAAGCTCTTCTTCTGCTTCTGCTTTTGCACTCCCATCTGTGCCAAAATAAAGCATTTAAGAGAGACAATAACTTGGCTCCTAGAGTCTAATGAGGTATTGATTTTCATTGGGTCTGGAATTTAGATAACTATGTCTACAAATCAGGGATAGAATGTCTATTGAACCATTTTCTATAAAGCCATCAACATCTGCAAAGTGTTACATTTCTTTCAGTAGATTATGTGAAAACTGCTCAAAATTAAATTTAGATTGTTTGAATGATTAAATTAATTTTAAAAAACTTTAACCTGAGGTCTCATTTGCTTTCTAAAGCAAAATAAATGAAAAGTATTTTCAAAAAGCAACTCTTTCAACAATATAATATTCTAGATATACTTTTAATAGGTATATTCCTCATGTAATTGAATGATGATGGAAGTGCTTGTTTATTTTAAAATAATTCTGAACTGGTCACTTAGTGACAATCTAAGAGATTAATTTTAATATGAACTGTTAGTGCAGCAAGTATTGGAAGTAATTTCATTTTTGCTTTTCTAAGCTTAGCTAATTTGTTCTTAATGTGATTAAAATTTTTAAAAGCATGATATTATTGTCCATTACTCATTTTTAATGAAATATTTCATTATTTAAAATTCATATTTCAGCCGGGCGTGGTGGCTCACGCCTGTAATCCCAGCACTCGGGAGGCTGAGGCAAGAGGATTGGTGCGAGTTCGAGACCAGCCTGGGCTACAAAAGTGAGCTCAAGGCCAGCCTCAACTGCATAGCGAGACCCTGTCTCAAAAAAAAAAGACAAAAAATAAATAAATAAAAAATAAATAAATAAAATTCATATTTCATTCCTATAAAGTGTTTTTCCAACATTTTCCACCTACATTAGTATTTAAAAAAATAAAATTAAATTAGGCTTTAGCACATGCCTAGAAACGTGAATTCTTTTCAACATTTTATCCAAATGGTTACCCATAAGTTTTGCTCCTGGGAAGTGAAATAATTTGAGGACAGTGTGTAACATAAAGGAAATAACTAGTAAAATACATGCATTTGTATACTTTACATTTATACACCCATATGTGTTTATATAAACAGAAATTATAAGATACAAAGTAATAAGTTTAATGAGACATAATATTTGAAATTTTATTTTATTTTTTATTTTTTTTTTTTTTTTCTTGTTTCAGAACTTTTGTTTGTCTATTCACTCATTTTTATGGCCGGCTCAGCCCGCCCTGAGGGCAGGGCTGGCGCAGCATGTGGTGCCGGGGATTGAACCGCGGTCCATGAAGCCGCCTAAGCTTTCCTAAGCAGGCGCTTTAGACCACTGAGCCATCCCACCAATATTTGAAATTTTAGAAGCTGAAAGTTTTATTGTTTTAATGATTTTTAAATATTGGAATTTATTTAGAAGATACACCATCACTATTTCTCTCCTTTATACTCTCAAATTCTGTAGTCACTTATGTAAAGGGTCATAATCAGTACATAATATTTTCAATGAGTGTTGATTATGCTTAAATCAACAAAATAATAATAATGCAAAATAATTTAATGTTTCAGTCATTATACCCTTAGTATATAGGATATATGTTCAGCTCATACTGTCATATTCATTTTATTTATTGTTATAGTAATGAACATTCTATTTAAGAAGATAAATTAAATTCTGATATCTAGTAAAAAGTATTTTATAATTTTACAATAGTACTTTTCAAAGCATAAACATTCTTTTTCATGTTAACTAAAATCTGGTCAAAGTTATAGCAAACTCCATTTCTTACAAATCTTCAAAATGAGGATTTATCCATAAGCGTTTGAATGTATTCCACAGAGAGTGTATTCCATGAGTATATGTAAGCAACTTATTACTCATGGAAGGCACTTCAAGGGTGAAATTACCCACTGACACATTTTTTTTATGGTATTGTCCAGAATCCATTGCAAACTTGTAACAGAGGTCATTATTGCCAAAACTCCATAAAGTCAGAATAGCTTAAAGCTCTGAAGAGTCAATGTGCTATATAACAAAGAAAACATTCACATGTGTATTTTTATCTCACATATTGGATTTTTTCCCTCTGCATAATGGAATTGCTTCTTTAGCAAAACAAAAAGGAATATATGAGTTAATTTGGTATTTAGGGGAAGTTAAATGGAATTTTTAAATCACTTAGATACTTTATTACTCATAGTTTATGAAAAGCATTATATCCCAAATACGTTACTGTACTGAAATGTAACATCAATGTAAAGAAATTTTTAACTTTTCACTGCTTTCCCCTTTTCAAAAAGGGCAATTGTTTCCACTTAATGTGTATAAGGACATTTACTTAATGTAGTGATTTTAAAACTGCTAAGGTTTATTTTGAAAATAGCATGTTTCCTTTTAGCGTTCCTATCCAAATTCTCCATGTTATCCTTAATTCCTTAATCTCATTAATCATTTCCATTATTGTATTTTTGCATGTATAATATATACCATTCTTTTCTTAGAAATAATTGGCCTCTAGTTGGTATTTACGAGAACTCAGCCAGCAAAACTACAATAATGAGCAGTAATAATGTGAATTCATGTGCTGATCTTTGACACATAATACTGGCAAAAATGAATTCTATGTTCAAAGCCATGGTATATGAATTTTTAAAAATGTTATACAGAAAGAAACACTCCTACCTTACATATGCAATAGCTATAGTCTTAAAGTTGTTAAGTGTTGTGTTTACTTTCATCGTAGTCTGTTTATTTATTTATTTATTAATCTATGTATTTAGCACAGGGTCTACAGGGTCTTACTGCACAGGTCAGACTCATAATGATTCTTCTGTTTTCAGCCTCCCAAGCGTTGGGATTACAGGCGTGCACCGCTACGCCGAGCCTCAATTGTCATTTCAGTGAGCTGGGGCTGGCATACTACACCAAGGATCGAACCCCGGCCGCTGTGCTGTGCCTCAGCGGGCCCTTTAGTCCCCTGAGCTATCAGGCCAGCCCTTCATTTGTTTTAAAAACACTGTCTATATTGATCCTCACCTTATAGTTTGGAAATATTTATAATGTCTTGGCTAGATTACTTCCATATACAATAGTTACCTTAACGCCCACACCATTCTAAGCTCTTTCCATGCGTCAACTATTCTCAGTTGAGAAAGAGACATAATTTCATAGCAGTTGGGATTTTACCATCACGATTTATTGTAAATTTGTCTCTTTATGTATAGCAAGAATATATATATATCAAAGCTGACAAAATTTTGCATAGCTGGACAAAGATCAATGAACATTGGACAAGCCCTTAAAAGTATCCAGGACTAAAAGGATCAAACTAAATACCACACATTGAAAGAGTCATTCTACTTATTTCACAATCATTTATTAAACATATAAAAAGTGTCATAGTGTTAGACATCTATCAATAATAACAAAATAACACAAAATTGTGATTGTGATTCAGCTGAATCACAGAAAATATTTGGTAATCTTGTAATATACTACACTGAAAGCCAGCTGAATTCATAAGACTTGTATGAGCCAGAACAACGTACTGAAATGTGACTTGCAAAACTACTGGCCCTAATAACATGACTCGCAGTGCATCCTCCCTGCACATCGTCATTATTTGAATTTTTTCAACTGCGTATTCCCACACCGCCCTTCCTCTTAAGGCACACCTGTCACTCTAATATGCTGTCTCCCTTCCAGGGGAAGGTCTTTATTCTTAAATCATGGAGTTTTGTACTCTGAATCCAAGGGCTTGGGTGTTTACCAAGACTGCCTCTGCTCGCCGGGAACTGCAGTACAATTTGTCTTCACGACACTGTCCTGCAGATTTACAGCTGTTCCGCTGGTTAATTTCCTAGCTGCTCTTCCTGAGGAGGGTCTTGGAATATTACGCTGGGTGCATCCAGTTCAGGAAAAGAAAGCTCTAAGTGAGAATGTGGATATTGCTCTGACAGTTCTCTCCACTTCAGGATTTTGCCACTGATTACCAATCTCCTTAACATCCTATGGCACAGGAGTTTTCACTAGTCCTATAAGCTGTCCTTGGCTTGTGTCCCAGCTGGTGTGAAGTTAATTTCACAGTGTCGCTAAGATCAAACCATAACCTCACTCTGCCTAAACTTTTCTTCAAGAAACAGAGCCCATTAACTTATTCCTCTCTAATAGGCTACATATTACCCTCAACTAATTATCTAATATATTTTATTCAATTTGCGCAGTTCTTTTTGGAGAGCATTAATTCCTAACTGAAGGCCAGTTGGGCGTGGTCCGAATCAGACGTTGATTATTCGTAGTCCTTTAGTGTCAGTGTTAACTTCAGAAAACAAATACATGAAGTTCCTCAAAATTGTTGCCCTTAAAGTTTGTCAGTATTCATTGAATTTGTGACTTAATCTGGGAAACATTGAAATTTTCATTGTATTGCTTTATTGATCTAAATATCTTAGAATACCTATAATGAATAAGAATATATATTGTTTGCTGTTACTTTTAAAAGAATTTCTCCATAAAGAACACATGTACATTAGGTTAGATATTTGCTTTGCTGAAGAGATTTTTTAAATTTTATTTTCTATTTGGAAGAAAGTATTAAAGTCAAAAAATGTTACTGCTTTTGCTAAAATTGTTGATTTGTTTTACACTTTTCTACTGTTTAGTTTTATAGGCATATGTTCAAATTATCTAAAAAGAAGAGTGTTTTCATTGTAGTGCATTATTTGCATCATTACTTTGTTTTACTTTTTTTATTCTTTGTAGCTTTGACTAATATTTCTAGTAACATGTTAAGTCTTAGAGGCACTTTGGTTATGTTCTGTTTTCTCAGTTAAATGAAATAAATCTGAACTTTTCGAATTAAAACAAAATTTGCTGTAATTTAAAAATTATCAGAGGAGACACTGTTATCTATTTTTAATATATAGATTTTTAAATTAAAAAATAGGTTGATATGATTCAAAAACCTTTATGAGCTATTAATGTCACTTTATTGATCTAATACTGTAATAAATTATTTTTTCTGATGCTGCATTTGTATCACAAGCTATTTTAATTATTATTAAATTAATAAATCCTATTTGATATTTTAAAGAATTCCTGGGGACCAGGGAGATAGCTCAGTGGAATAAGTGCTTGCCTGGCAAGTAGAGGCCCTGAGTTCAATCCCTGGTATCACCAAAAAAAAAAAAAAAGAATTTCTGTATACACATTCTCATATGGCATGTGAACCACTTCATTTCATTTCACTAATGGTGCAAATAATTTTTTTTTTGTCGTCTGGAATCCTTTTTCTAACACCATACAAAGGATTTTTTTGTTTTCTAGGAATACAACCCAGGACCTTGTACTTGTTTTGTTAGGCTGGCAGTTATCCCACTGAGCTATATCTGCATTCTCTCTCATATCAAAACAAAGACTTCTACATAAAAAGCATATATACATATTAAATTTAGAACCTAAAGATACTTATTTCACAGTTCTAGTATTATGTTCCAGTTTTAAAATAAAGCCTTAGAAGCCTGTTACTAGTAATATTATATATCACTAACAGATTAAAAAGGGAAATATGGACAGGAAAGAAAAAGTGTGCAGATAAATGAGGAATGAAGGTAGATTTGTTTACTAAAATTGGATTTTTAGATTTAATTTTAACTGAACTTTAAGTCTGATTTTTAAATTTTGTGGCAGAATGTAAAAAGATAAAACAACATAGTACATATTGCACTTTTTATCTGTGATAAGAAACCTTGATGAATTCAAATATACCATCAAATTTCAAACTTCTTTCTCAGAAAGAAAGTATTTTGTTAGCAATAAATTCTAATAGAATTTCTTTTTTTCGGGGGGGGAAGGGTCTAGAGGGTGTTGAGGGTCTCACTACTAGGTCAGACTCTTAGTGATCCACCTGTTTACAGGATCCAAAGAGCTGGGATTACAGGTGTGCACCGCTATGCTCAGTCTCAATTGCCATACTGTACACCCCAAGGATGGGTGCCAACACTGCAGGCCCTGCGATCAAACCGCTGCCTCCTGCACCTGCTTGCAGATGCTTTAATCCACTGAGCTATTTGGCCAGCCCTCTAATAGAATTTCTTGTGCTAGGCAGATTTATAGAGAGAGACCCTAACTGAATTACAGATTATATTCTTAAGAATGATTTTTAGAGGTGATATTGACTGACACTAAGCAAATACTCTTGTGCTCAACAGCATTGTGCAAAGTGCTACAGTATGTTATTTAGTCCTCTCACTAGCACTTGGATTGTCCCTTTAAAACTGAAGAAAGAAAACTGTGAAGATACAGTAGTTGGACATGAACCTGTTCAATGTCAGGACAAATCTCCTGTTGGCTCAGGAGTTCACATCTCCAAATACCTTATGCTTTTGTTACTCTGCCTAACTTCTTGCCAACATGCATAGAACTAATAAATAACAGAATTTGTTACTGTATGATGCATTATGAAGATCACAGCACTGAAGCTCATGAAATTTATTGTGTGAAGAAATCAACCATTATCACTGGGCATCCAAAGATGAACCCAAGATTTAGTCATGTATCAAGAGAAAGATACTTTTTAACTTACATATTAACAAATAAATTGCAAAACTTAAAAATACCTGCTTCTACTAAAAACTAATATTCTAGGACTGGCGAAGTATCTCAGCAGACTAAGCACCTACTTAGGCAAGCACAGGGACCCAGGTTCGATCTGTGGTACCACATGCCATACCAGCCTTAACCCCGGGGCACGCTGAGATGGAGACCTAGACTGGGCATGGTTGCTTGTCAGTAATGCCAGCACTTGGGAGACTGAAAACAGGAGGATCACTATGGATATGATCTGTGTAGTGAGACCCTTTGGATCCTATACTAAATACAGAAAAAAAAAAAAAA
>PVJA010035947.1:0-21479 GCA_004027025.1 Myocastor coypus | reverse complement strand
AGAGAGAGAGAGACAGAGAGAGAGAGACAGAGAGAGACAGAGAGAGAGACAGAGAGAGAGAGAGAGAGAGAGACAAAGTGCCATGAGATATCATTATGATTATTTCCTCCTATGTATAGGAAAAATTGGTATAACATATCTCAATTAGGACATATTTTATTGCATATTAGTAATTATAGAGTTACATATTATATTATATAATAAAGTATCATATAATTGCTATATTAAAGCAAAACTGCTCTGGTTGGTGAAATGAATAGATAGCTGATTTTTAATAAATGTTTTTCCTTTTGCAACTTTTGATCCTATGTAGTTGAATAAGTTACTTGGTATAAAAATAGTTTACTATTTTGCATGATTTATAACCATCATTGAAGGGGTAAGCTATGGCTACATGCTTAATTATTTCTTTTATATGTTCACCTCTTTAGGAAGAAAAAATTTAATATGAAGATTATAAAATAAACTGGGAATTGCCCAAATTTACCCCACTGATGATGCCTTTGGGTTTTATAATTACGTAGCGCTAAATGAGAATAATTTCTCCAGGTCCAAATATCCTAATTAAGATCACATAAAGCAAAGAGCAACCCTAAGAAAAACATTAAAGTTAGTTTTAAAACTTTAATCTCTATGTAAAATCTAAACCAACCTATAATATACTAGGAATATATTTTCTGCAATAACTCAAATCCATAGTTCTTTCAATTATTAACTATTACTTTAAAAGCCAGGATATTGTTTTAACCCTGAAGAATATGATAAAAATAATGTCCCACTCTGTTCTCAGTATGAGTTATGCATTTTAAGAAACTTAGTGACCCACAGATAACTTTAGACAAATTTCAGAGAAGGTAAATTAAATTAAATTTTAAATTTAAGTTAAATTAATTTTTGCAACTCAAACTTTTTAAAGCCAAGATTAATTCTCTGTTCCTACCAAATATTCTTGCAGTGCCTGTCTAAAATCTTGTGCAGATCCTGGGGAAATCTGCTGGAGGAGAGGGAAGGACAGAAGGAATTACTTGTGCTGGCTACTTTAATAGCTATATGTCAATCTTGCGTCTCTACCTGGGGATCAGTTCATTAAGCCCTTAGGATTCTGTACGCTCTAAGCAGGGTGGGCCTTGGGGGTCCGTCCCTGCCATCTCAACCCTTGGTGAGACAGAGACAGGAAGATCTCGAGTTGGAACACATAGTAAGATCCTACTGCCTCCTACCGCAAAGTAAAATAAAACAGAATGGAGTTGTGGCTCAGGGTAAAAGCCTGGAGTTTGTTCTGTAGGACTGAAAACAAAAGCAGAAGAACTTGAAAACGTTAAGTAAAAATGTTGGAAGAGGATGTTGTTGTTGTTGTTGTTGTTTGTTTGTTGTTTCTCCTTTACATTGCACCCCATTTAATGCAGTTAGTAAAATTGTAAATTAGACCATGAGGGCTTGAAATCACTTCCCCCGCTTTCCCATAAACCTTTGCCTGGCATAAAGCGGCCTTTATAATCTGCTGTCTTTTTGCAGGCTCCCTTAACCTCCCAAATTTTATCCAGATACAATCATAATTTCCTGTTTGAAAGCCATGTGTCCTTGGACCTGTTACCTTCCTATGCCTTTTGCCTGACACACCTTCCCACCCCCGTGCACATAAAAGCCTGAATTCATCTCATATTTCCATTCTCAGTGAGACTTCTTTGTGGATGAAATATAGACTTAAGAGACGCAGAAAATACGTGTTTCCGAATTGGCAAAAGTTAGGTCACTTAATTTAGTTTTTTCCAGTTCTACATCCTAATACAAAATGTCACCAGTCAACATCAACAACCTCAACAAGTGTGTGAATATTACAGATTCATTTGCCCAGTGGCCTCTGTGTACAGTAGATTATGAACAGATATATTAAGTCTCTGTTTTTCAGATTCTTTATAAGATTGATCTGGATACTACTTATGTTAAAGAGCCGTCAAGATTAAATTAAAAGGGCCAGTGGTACAGCTCAGTGTACTAAGTGCTTGCCTAGGTAAGCGCAGAGGCCAGAGTTCTATCCGTGGCACAGCATGCCATGCCGGAGTCTGGGTGGGGTGGCCCACGCCTGTAAACCCAGCACTAGGGAGGCAGAAATCAGAAGAATCACTACAGTGTAAGCTGTATAGCAAGACCCTACCACACACACACACACAGACAGACACACACACATACACAGATTAAATTAAATATAAATTTACTTTAAAGCATTTTGTTTTTACTTATCTTTAATGCTATGGTTCCATTGTCTTGAATGCAAGCTGGATCTCACAGGAAGATGAAACTGTTGTTTCATAACATTAAAAATAGTAATAATCAGAGCATCGAGAAAAAATGGCACCAACGGCCTGCCTTGTAGTTTCTAAGAATGTCACATGTATACAGTACCATTCTCAGTGGGGGACTGCTTTCTAGCTGAGTGGCACTTCGTTGGACCCTGGTGGGTATAGCCCCTGAGTGTCCCTCGGGGTTTCCTTGCAGTCAGGGACAACGTGACCAACGTGCTCAGGACTTTTCCCAAGTGGGTCCTCTTCCTCCCTCCACAGACTTCTAATGTTCATTTTCTGTTCTCACCAGAAAGTGATTTTAGAGCTGGCTCCTCACTTTACAGCTTGCTTTGACAGCTTTGAAGTAGTCACATCTTTCTGGCCAGTGTTATCTCAGTTTTACAGATCTCAGAAAATTCTGAAAGAGGGGACGGTGCTTATTAATTGGAGATGTAGAATCTTCTGTGGATACCTCTCCTATTGGGTTGGTTTCATTCTTTAATATCCTTAAAAGTTCATGCTTTTAGAAGCTGGATAAGAGACAAAGTGATAGTTCCCAGGATTTTAAAGAACTGTCTGCATATTATTATTAATAATATGCTAGGCATAACTAAGAAACAGTGAATCCTCATATAGCCTTGAATCCCACAAAAAGGAAACCATGATTTCTAAAAATTCTTTCCCAGGCTTTGAATGTGTAGATACACTTGAGTCACTAGACTCCATATGAATATAGCGACCCTTAGTATCAAGCTCCTTACTTCAACTATTAAATGTTATATATTTTCAGTTTTTCTTTAAATAGAAACATCTCTCTGTGTAAGTCCTAACAAAGCCAAATTATGTTACTTAATAATTCCCAACCTACAGGTCTATGATTATTTCGTTTAGATCAGTGTTTCTATGATCTTAATTACCTGTGGGGGCAAAGCCTTTTGATTGCGTATAGTGTCTGTATAAAGTGATTTCCAAACAGACTCTAAAAGGGGCCTTTTCCTGGGAGAACCTGGGGGACAGTCTTAGAACACAACTATGCAGGCAAGAAGGAAGGAAGAGAGTGTACAATGGGATGCAGTCTTAATGGAGACCTCAGCCAATCCCAAGGAGAGTGGTGAGGTGAGAGTGGCCTTCCAGAACAGTCCCAGGCCAGGCCAAGCAGCCCCGCTGCTGTGCTTCACCACTGTCTAACCTTGGAATTCTTGGGGAGTGGATGCAGCTTCAAACCAGGCTGCCTCTGGCTCAGCGCAGCCCCAGGAGTGGGCCAAAGCCAAAAAAAGCCACCAGCACCCAGCACTGGGGCAGCAGGTGCCTCGGTCCTGGAGGCAGGATTTCGGTGTGTAGCATGTACACCAATTCATCTCGTGATATGTGGACTTAATTTCTAAGACATAATAAAATTTTCCCTGTAAAGCAGTCTTAAGCACATGTGAGACAAGGTCGGTCTCCTTAAGGTGAGATTGTTCTTCCATTCGGCCACTTTGTTGCTGGTGTAAATCATTTTCTAGAATTAAGAGTGTCATTGGCGCATGTTTTGAGAATGTGACTTTCAAAGCCTGACCTGATGAATTGCATCTGGAGATGGATTCTGCCAAGTGCTAATACCACATTAGGTTGCGATGTAGTTGCACTTACTAAACATCGTCTAGGCCATATTGTTGAACCCTGCAGGGCCACGGTCACCTCATCAGGATGTTCTGTGTTCTGTGACAAGTGGCTTCCAATGCACTCATCCATCTTCTTGTCCCATTACATTTTCTGTGACTGATGTTTCGTAGCCATTAAAATTGATGGGAAAGAGCAAAGAGAAGAAAGACGAGCCCTTCAATTGATTCGGTCCCTGAGAGAGCAAATGAGAATTCGCTAGCACCAACAAGAGATTCGGAGCAGTAGGTTTTCCCATTTATTAAATGCCTTAATTAGCTAGGTTTACTAAACAGAGTCTCCAATTTATAAAGGCACATCATTCTGCGCGCTTTAAAATTCAATCTCCTGAAATGTTTGATCTTTATAAGATGAATTTAATAGCGGTAACATTGTTTATAGGCAGGAGTTATTTCAGTGACTTCTCAGTGCTAGAATCAATTAAATCAGATGCGTTCCATATTCACTTTCTTTCCTTCTGATGAGCTGTCATAATGGCTCACTTTATATTCTTTGATAGTCGATAATTAAATTGACCATTATTATAAATTGAAGCCAGAACTATAATGACTGTGGAAGAGCCAGTCTTCCCAGGTTTTTCTTGGATCTATGGAGTGTTGTCTTTATGTTCAACAAATGGCAAAACAGCAAGATATTTCTGCAGTGTTAACAAAACATTTGCTTAATTACATTATTTAATGTCTTTGGTGGAAAAATAAAACCTGCCCACCAGCAGCCACCAGGTTTTGTCCCCATATCCTTCATTTCTCCCAAGAGTCCCATGAAGGGAGAGAGGAAACCACACACTTGAGACTGGTCTCCTTGGAGACATGATAGAGTCATATTTTTGGAAGACATACAGGTATTTGGATCTATAGATATATTTGACATTTTACAAGATTTAAAACTAAATAAATGTAATTCAATAATATAAAATAAATTATTTTAGGATCAATTCCTTTGACTTCCCAGGGACATGTGGAGTAATTTGAATGCTATGGGTAACAGAATCTCTAGAGGGAGAGAGAAAAAAAGTCAGAAACGTTCTTCTGTATTGATCTTGGCCACAAGGGTGACAGGAGCTATTCTGAAATTTGGGCCATAGAACGTATATGTGAACAGCTGTCAAACTGGCCGTGGCCTCGCTGGGCCGCATTTTCTGCACAATTAGTGATCATCTGCCATACAAATACTTGGACTAACTGTCAGGCAATGGAACCAGTCAGACTTGGAGGTACTTCCTTCCACTTATGGAAAAAGTGGTCTCAGCCAGCACATAGGGAAGCTTCTGTGATGATGTCCTATATGTGTGCCACCAAGTGCAGTAGCCACTAGCTACATGGGGCTATTAAGCCGTTGAAGTGTGGCCCAGTCGCTGAGGAAGTGGACTTCTGGTTTTATTAATTTAAGCTAATTTAAATTTCCTAGTTCCATGTTGCAAGTGGCCACTGTGGTGGACAATGTGGGCCTAGAAATTCCCAAAGTGTCCTAGCCAGGGCTTTTAAATTACTGCCTTTAGCCTTTCAAGTCTACAGCTCAACTCTGACCCTCTTCTCATATTCCGTACATCTCTGGAATTTCCTTTTGGAGGAGAATGTACTTGACTTAAACACGTATTTTTTTTTTTTGGAGGACTGAAATAAAATATAAACTCAGAAAGCACAAATAACAAAAGTCCACAGGTAGGAAGCTTAGGAACTAAGACAATGAAAGAACTTCCCTAGATAAGTAAATAATGCTGACATTATTTTACAGAAATGATAGTCTTGTTTTAAAACTTAGAAGCCATGAAAACCTCAAATCTGAGCTTCTACATTGTAGCAGTAGGTGCAAAGATGAGCCCATCTAATCCAAAATAAAACCATTGCATTTGTAGGTTGCAAATGTTCCAAAACTCTTTGGAACACTAAAAAATCAGATTGCCTTTCAACTACAGCAACAAATATAAGTTAAAATAGCAATATTATCAAAACTACAGTCAGAGTAGCAGTTTGCACTACCCTATGTCAATCTTCCTATACTCATTAATCTGAGCAAGCCTTTCTAGAAGCATTTCTTCAAAGCACCTAGTGCATTTTGGTTTTACTAACACTTGCAGGAATGCCAGCATCATTTCACATCTGTTCAGTACTTACATCACGGTAAATACATTACACACTTACAAAGAGTATCAAACCCAACTCCTTTGAATAGAAATTTATTTTCCTCCCTGCTAAAAGTAACACAACCTTCACTCGCTGCAAATCCTAATTAGGGACTCCTTGACTACTCATTTAAGTCCCTGGCTTGTCTCTGAACTCTCCACCGCCACCGCCACCCCCAAGCCTTCCATGCAAGTTGGCCAAATCTGAAGTCCCTTTCCTGTGCTATTTCTCTGGCCCTTGCCCCTCCGTCCCGTCGCCCCGATCCTCTGGATTTCTGGAACCCGTATGTCTCGTACCTCCCAGCCTCTCTCTGCTTCCGTTCCTATGCTTCAAGCTGTCCCCCACCCCCCGACCCTGCTGCCAGTGCAGGTGTTCCAGCCTCTTTGCTCAGAAGTCTTCAGGACTGTTTATAGTGGAAACTGGGCACCATCATGCCAGCACGCTCAGCTCAAAAGACACTGCTATTGGAAGCCTTCTGCGTTTCCCCTCACTGAGAACCAGCCTCTCTCCTCTCATGTTAGTGGACTGCGTTTCTTTCCAGAATAACAACAATCTATATAGATGTCAACAAATCTTTATTGGTTTAGTTATTTCAAAATATTTTCAGTGCTCTCCCTCCTCTTTTAGTTCCCTAGGTACTCTGTGACCTACGTAGGCCAAGCATATTTTCCCATTTGGTAAAGAAAGCAGCCAGCTAAGGCAAGCGAGTTACCCCAAACTTGTGCCATCAGTGGCCTGCTTCGACGCTCTCCCCGTACGAGTAAGATAAAGCTTGCACTGAAAATCGTCTGCCTGTGCCTAGCATAGCGCCTGGCAGAAAGTGTGAGGTTTGGGCGAACTAAGTGATTTTCAAAAGAACCTTTTGTGGAGGGCCGTTCAGATGCCGTGACCGGTGTTTGAAGTGAATGAGCCAATCCTCAAGATTGGGTCCGGTGCGCAGGCTCAGTCGTGGGCCCAACGAGCAGCGCGGGGAAATTTGAGAGAGCAGTAAGCACTTGTTACAAAATTGTGGGCGTTCTGAAATACAGCGTAACAGTGAGCGCTGCCCTACGCGTGAGAGTGACAGAAATTTGAAGGAAAGAGGTAAGAACGGTTACTTCTTAACACTGAATTCACGGGAAAGCGGAGAAGGTGGAACCAGACGTCACGCCTAGCTTGCAGCCGGCCATTGGCCATCGTGCCTGACCCAAGGGGCCAGCGCTCACCCCCAGGGGCCAGCTGGGGGAGGGGAGGTGTTCTCTCTGATGTCACATGAGCCTGTGTCTGTGCTGAAGACTGTGGCATCAGATTGCACCTTGTGTTGTCCCTCGCTGTGTGTTGGTTCCATGTCTAATGGTTCGCCTTCCTCAATCGTTTAATTCTTCGTGACGCCTAGGGCACCAGCCCCACTGTAGACCCTCCAAGAAGAACTTGACTAACTTGAGTAGGAAACAAATAGTATGTTGCTGAATTACACTGCTTCTGTCAGGAAGGCTGGACTCAGGTGCCCGCCGTACAATCGGGATACTACGTTTCAGAAAAAACAAATCTATTCCCAAATGTATTCAATACATTTTTTCCCAGAAGTATTTTGTGTCAGCCTGCTTTTTAAGGTAGACCAGTCCAATGAACAATAAAAACTAACTTGGGGGGGGGGCGATGGAGATGCTTAAATTCTAAACATTTTTTTATGTTTTCTAGTGAGCATTACAGCATTGAAACTTTTGTGGGGGAGTGGGGAAGGGTGTACAGGGCATTCAGGGTCTCACTACTAGATCAGACTCAGTGATCTGCCTGTTTACAGCCTCCCAAGAACTGGGATTACAGGTGGGTACCGCCACGCCCAGTCTCAGTTACCACCTCAGTGAGCCCCTGGGGTGGGCCAGAAGGGCAGCATTGAAACTTTTAAGCAAGAAGCAATGAAGAATGTCTTTCACCTTTTTTTCAGCTAGAGCAGGAAAAAAGATGGCTTTTTGTACTAATTTCAGTCATGTGCTTATAACTAACTTTGAAAAAACCAGAACCTTTTCCATCTATGCTAATTTCAATTGCGTCAATGTCAGAAACATGGGATTCATTTTAGATTAAAATAATTTAATTTCCAAGTTTAAAATGTAGCTCTTGTAAATAACTGAAAAGCACTAGAGACTTTTTGCTAACATGAATAGTAAAGTAACCTAAGATTTGATAGTGACAGTCCAATTAAATCCCCAAATTTACTGAATATATTCTAGGACCAGAATATTGTACACACAGGAAGCTCTAAAGCTGAGTGAAGCAGGAAACTCAGCCCTCCGCAGCATAACATTTTAGGCTATGTCCTTAGAGAGACAAAATGCCACTTCTGACTGGGCAACAGGGATCCTCTGACCAAGGAGCTCCCCACAAAGCCTCCTGAGGAATGACAGAATCAAGATTGTCCTTGAACCTCTGTCCAGCAGCACAGACTGGAGTTGTAACCTTCTGGCTATAAAGACAGGAAAGAAGGGCATCAGAATTGGGGAGCAGGGTAGAGGAAGTTAGAGGCCAACTAAAGGGCATTTGAGGAAAGGCAAGATGATTAGGGCATGGCAAAGTAGGAACAACAAGTAGATCAGGAGAGATCCTTAGTGCCAGCCTGCAGAAGGCCCTTTCTAGCTGTGCCGGTAGAAACCTGCAGAGCCTTGTTGGAAGAGGCGCGGCCAATGCTAGGTTGGATAAGCTTTCACTGTGTTCTTCAAAGGCTCCTGTGCTGGGGGCTTGGTCCCTCGCTGGTGGTGTTGAAGCGGTGGGACATTTAGGAGCTGGCGCCTGGTGAAAGTTATTGGCTGGGGGGGGGGGGGGGGGCACCACCCTGAAGCCAGAAAGACTGGTTGGTTTGTTTCTGTTACTTTTTGCTTTAGTATATCTGGGAGCTCTGTCAACTTGACCTTTCCCAGCAGTGCTTCTTAACAACACGAAGATGTGCTAGAGCAAAGCATTGAGACCAGGCATATGATTGAGGCTGATGTAACAAATTACAAAATGTGTTTCCGTGCACAAGTTAAAAATGTGCAGCTAGAGAGTAGTTGAAACACCATATGCCTCTTTTGGCCAACGCAGTAATGCAGCTTGAAAAATATAAATGAACATTCAGAAATTGGAAGCCTGCCTTTGTCTAAAATCTGTGTCATGCGTGAGCCTTCTCATCCTGTGCAAACTTTCAGTTAGCCACTAGCAGACTTGCTCTCAGAAACATTTACTGGCTCTTGATTCCTCATCCTGATGATAGGTGAATCAGATTCCACAGCTAAGGAGATGCAGTACTCGAGTGGTCCCTGTGCACCCCAGGATGCTGGGACTTCAAGAAGCTGTTTATGAACTGCAAGGCTCTAAAATGTATATGTCTATCAGTATAAATCATTTTGCAATGAACATCGACCTCACAGGTCACAACACAGATGGATTGTGTAGACAACAAAGCTCTGTATTATCTATATTCCAAGGGAGAGGGAAATCTATTAAATTAATATTAGTGTAAGAAAAAAGGAAAACTTCTGGAACAACAATGAGGGGAAATCGATCTTCATTTGAGGAGCTATGACTTGGACAGCACTACTTACCTGAGTTCTGCAATTGCCAACATTCCCAACCTGACAGATAGTGTGGCAGATCTTAGTTCTTCTCTTCATTAGTCTCTTGTGGATAAGGAGTCAGTGCTCCCTATGTGCATGCTTTCTGTCAGGATGTCATAAACACATCTTGGCCTAAAACATGTTTTTACAGCTGCCTTTTGTTTATATATTAGCTGCAGCTTTGACAAGACTTTATTCCTAGATTGCATAAGTATCCTACTATTGAAATACTTACTGAGAATGGGTAAAGCTCCATACTTCCAAGCTTTTTTATAATATAACACATTAAATAACCAGTCTTTAAAAGTTTTAATCTTTTAATTAACAAAAACAAACATACTCAACTGGTTTTAGGCTTCTGAATGCATAATTTTTCACATGCTGGATATGAAACTTGCTTTAAAGCAATTGGAGATACATGAGTTATTACAGATGAATTCACTTGGACTTGATTTTGAAAAAAAAAAAAAAGCAGAGTAAAATATCTGTATCAGTCTTTTTAAAGCTTAGCTGAGGGTAAGATTGAGCAAGCAACCAGCTTTGATATCAATACATTTTGAAATATAAAATACCTTAGAAGTTGTGATGTATTTTGCAAGTAAAATATTACTAATAATTTTATAGGAATACTTAATATCCACAAATTACATGTAATATAGCGTTACCATTGCTATATATTGCAGAGAGAGTTATCTCTCTGTCACCACTGCTTTTCTGTTGCCTTTTGCTATCCCTGTACCCTCATGAGACAAAAGAAGAGTTATGGCTTGTTGTAAAATGCACGCATAGCCCTAGCTGACTAAGTTCCTGGCCTCTGCTGTGGATAGGAGGACACCTTGAAGGGACAGAGGGCTCACTGGAGTTTCTAATTGTTCATTTGACCTCCTCATTCACATCACATACACGCCTCTCTTTCCAAGACTGTCTTCAGCACAGCTCTGTAGCTCTTCCTCTGCATGGAGGATGCTCTAGGCTCCTGGAAAAAAACAACAGGGAGCGTTGTCTCTGGGGCTTGACCTTCCCAGAGACCTGGTCATTGGCCAAGGGCTGCAGGGAGAGCTTCACATGATTACACTGTGCCCAGAAAATCCCAAGTGCGAAGGAGGCAGTGCGGGGCAGACACTGTATTGCATAAGCTCCCCAAAGTAGGGGAGGAGACCACAACCCCCAAGCCCTGAGTCCATTGTCTGTTAACAAGGCTTTGCTTATATGGATACATTTTAAGATGCTGGGATTAAGATGGATATGATATGGCCCTCAGTTCTGCCTTTAAACATCCCACCTCACCTTCAAGCCCAGTTTAAATGCTACCTGCCCCGTGATATCTCCTCAACCCTAAATAGAATAAATGGACTCTCTTCCAAAAATCCATACTGTTGCCTGGGACACTGTCACGGAACTTGCAGCAGGTGTTTTTATTTCCATCGCATGCCTGTTTCTGTCCTCTGGGGCACGACTTGTCTCTTTCCTATATTCACTGCCCACTGTACTCCAGCTCCACCCTCTGGAACAGTCTTTTGCCCACAGTGGACACGCCATGACATGGTAGTCATATCCACACTGAAAATGAACCTCATGTCATGCCCCCAACAAGGTAGACTATGGGAACAGCGCTGATGGCATTCAGTCTAGTATAACGGAGCAATGTCTGTCTCCTCTGTCAATCAGTGCTTTAGGTTAATAAAATTCAGGGCTAAATAAAACCAAATTAACATGTAGACTACAGGGTCCTTGAGGAAAATGTTCACTGCACATATCAGTTTTGTATCCCACAGAATTGCTCAGTGGGAGGCTTTTAACAAAATAGATACTCAGCATTTGTGAAACTCAATTGTTAAGTAAGTGGGGAATACCTATAAAACTCAGATGGAGTCACTCAGCTGCTGAGCGTGCATTCCTTAGGTATATTTCTCATAGAAAGTTAATGTACCAGGGAGCCTTCATTAAGTTTTCATTATGCTTTAACTCTGGAAAGGTATTGACATGGTTTAGAAGGCATTGATCATTAGTCAAGAGGTGCTGCTAATCTCTCTAACTGAGTAAAACAGATGAAGCTATCCAGGTAAAAAATAGAGGACCACTTAGTCTTTCCTTTGGGAAAAGCCACTGGGCTGTCTTCAAGGCTATGTGTCCAGTGGCATAGGGAGTAACCCTGGCTGGATCCCAATATGTTGTCTCATCAACCTTTGAAAGGAAAGCAGAATATTGATTAATGTCACGCTTTGACAGATAGAGTAAAAGAATGATGAATTTTAGGGAGGAATGTTTCTTTGTTATAAAGGGAATGCATCGCAGCAAAATTGATGGGTGCCACTTTGTAGCAGTAATCCTTTCTGCTTCTTGCCGAAAGTCATCCTACCAGAAAACACAAGAATTACAGTACCTCGGTGATGGTCTTGGTAGTAGCAAGAACAAGCGCGTGCGGCTTGTCCACAGCCAGGCTGCGGGTTCCTCCCAGTATGCTCAAGGCCAATGTGAAGAGATAGAATACATTTAACACCCCACTGCCACGCACTGTCAATGTTCTCTAAATAAAGCTCAGGCGTTTCCAGTACCTCTCAATTATCCATAAAAATGGCAAAATCAAGTGCTATTATTCCAGAATGGTTTAAGCATATACTGCTCGAATCGAACTTAGCTTTCTCTCCAGATATGTTTGCAGATTCTACCAAAGTAGGCCACTGTCCGACATCTAGATTCATTTAGAACATACTTGCTGTATGTTCTCAGCTGGAGACATATTCTCCTCAGGCAGCCTCCTTGCCCTGGAAGTGCGAAACTCACTGGGCTGCTGCAGCTACACTTTGACCACCATGTGGGCTCATCTTTAGTGTATGATCTTCCTGAAAGCAGGAGCCCTGTCTCAGCTTTCCCCTCTTTACAACGTCAATTACCGCACCTCCTTCACTGTGGCTATAAACCACTTAATTCTGATATAAGCCAAAGAGAACTCAGCATCTGATCAGATATAGTAAGTAAACCAGATGCGAGCATATGAGAAAGTATTTTGTGGCCACCATCACAATTACATTCAACAAATAACTCGTTAACTCAGAGAGAAGGTGCCCTGTGATCTATTTAAGTCTAAACAGAAATTATAGACCACATGCCTTTGGTGTCAAAGTACATTTGTAGGCCTAGCTAATCATAAAAAAATCAAATAAAAACCCTCACCTGAACCTGTATTCAGTTTCTGATGGGATAAACGATACCTTCTTTCTCCGAGCGCATGGCCTTGTCTCCGTGAGATGCGGGTTATTTCCATAACATGCAGTTCTACTCTGGCCTGACATGTGGCAGATTCTGGGAGCTCAGTTATTGGGGAAAGCCCTGTAGGTCTGGACCCTAGAGCATGCGTGTGAAACCCTCTGGTCTTCTGCAGTAAGCCTGCTGTGTGGCTAGATTTGCATCCCCCAGGATATCAGGAGCTCCGTTGTTTCCAGAAGCGCCTGCTTTGTCTTCTGTGCTCCAAAGCACTGGGCATGTTCAGCCAGAACAGTCAGGCAGACACTGTCAGTGTGGTCTGGAATGAACACGGGGGAACACACCCAACAGAAGACGCAGGCGGCTGTCCAGAGCTCCGGCCAAGCGCTGAGCGAGTGAGCCCAGTTCTGAGTTTTCTGTCTACCATCTTGCAGAATATAAAACTAGAATGGATCCATATGTACTGGATAATTTTGAGCAACAGAAGAGCGCAAGTTCTTCCTTCTGCCTACCGTTTCCTTTATGGTGCTCTTCACTGGGGTCACTGCCTCACTTGGCAGTGTCCAGGGAAGCCCCAGGGTGGACATGGAATCAAAATGTTTAGAAAATTTCAAATTCGATATTCATTTTGAAGTCAGTTGACAAATTATTTTTGTTATACTTTTCTGGCACATATTGTTATTTTTTTCTTCTACATTAAGGACATATTTTGCAACATGATTTGCATGTGAGAATTTCTAAGTAAAAACACCCAAGAGCTAATTTAAATATTTTTCTCTGTAATTAATTCATCGGGTAAATTCAGCAGTCATCAAAAGAAAGAGAAGATGCGATGTAATGACGAAGCCATGTGATAGCTGGAGCACCTTTGGAGCCACTGGGGTGGAATTTCATTGTTAAATGAGTGGATAAATTTACAGTGTCTCGTTCACTCTTTGGCCTTTAAAATAGGACTGAGCATGAACGGACAACTGTCATGGCCTAAAACAGTTCGTCTTTCTCTTTAAGGGAATCAGTGTGACACAGTGGTCTCCCACTTGCACAGTTTGCCCTGGGATGTGTGTGAAGTGGAAGGCCATTACATAGAAACAATATAGAAGACGTAAATATAAATGATGCCATCCAATCACAGCAAGGAACAACCAGGAAAGACTTCACTTCTAACTGCCTCTCTACACATTTCATGCCAAATGTATTGTTTCAAATGTTTTTTTTCTAAATTTTTTGCTCATCTGAGAAACTTAAGAAAATGTGAATTTCTGGAAATGTGGTGGACCGAGGATGAGATGTCAGTTGATCTTGCACTCACAGAATTATAAATAGGCAGCCTATATATTGAACAACTAGCAGGTGTGCTCCTGAACTTAGAGGAATGGTGCCACTCCTTGGTGCTCCCAGCTTGTTTGTCTTTAACTCAGTTCCTGCACCCCTATTCCTACAGCCTCCGTTTTGTATTACACCAAAGAAGTGGTGTACTGCACCACTCTGCAATACCAGTTCATTGTAACAATGGAAACGAAGAAGAGGAGAAATTTTACCTTACGGCTGTCTTGATTTCCTACCCCTTATCAATGGACTCCCGCCTATTATATCTGTGTAGCTCAAACTATCATGCCCAAATATCCTTACAAAATATATCTGTAGGGGGACTGGGGAGATAGCTCCATGGCACAAGTGCCTGCCTGGCTAGTGCAAGGTCTTAAGTTCGAACCCCAGTCCCACAAAAGATAAATAGATAGATAGATAGATAGATAGATATAGGTATAGATATAGATATAATTTGAGGATGCTTTTAGTACATTTTGGAATAGTCTTGCTTTTTATGCCGTCATTAGTTCATTATCAATATATTGTTTTCTTCATTGTCCAGCACAACTGTCTGATAAAAATCTGTAATTATTAAGCATCTGATACCACCCGAACTGCTTTAATTACAGCACGTGCGGTGTCTTGTTTTATTACATTTCATGCCACAATAAACTTAGCCAGGATCTTTAATAAGGCCATATTAAATTCAGGCTGGAGGTTAAAACTCAGAAGGCTGCCCCGATTCTCCACCTATTGTGTAGGGAATCTCATCAGAAAAGCCCCAAACTTCATTAAAGACAGCTAGATGTGGACCCTGCTCTATTGCCACTTATTCTAGGGCTATCACTCAGGGGCAATTATTGCTGTGCTCCTCACGATCCCTGTTATATTAAGGCAATTTCTACACCCAGGTTGGGCATTAATACCGCCATTATCTCCAACACAAATCCCCAGGCAGCTGGAAAAGCAGGAGAAATTAGAGATGGATTAATCTCTAGTGCCTGTCCAAAAAGAAAACCTTTTCCCAAAGGATGAAGAAAGGTGTGTTGAACTCCGTTAAGCTGTGTTAAATGTAATAAAAAGGAGCCCCTTGTGCCTCCCTTTGTCGGGGGGTGGGAGATGGCCCTTCCTCAACTTGCCAGGACCCCCCCCCCCCCCCGCCAGCTGAGCCTCCCCGCCTCAGACCAGCCGGGCCCCTGTGAGTTTATGACATCTCCAAATAATTAAGTTTGTGGTAAAAAAAAATTAAAGGGAAACAACTAAGCTTTCTAGGTAGGGAGGCTGGACAAATAATCCATTCTATCTGAAAAAAAAGGGCTAAAAGGAAAGACCCTCGTGGTTTTACAAATCCTTTATATTTCTAGTATTTTTTTTTTTTTTCTTTTTCAGATGCGTTTGTAGGTCTTACATGCCATGAACCATGCTGAGAAAAGCATATCCTAGAATAAGGACAAAGAGTCCCACCACGCACAAAGAAGGGGAGTGAGGAGAGCATGTGGTCTCTCGGCAGGTCACTCCCGGCACGCCCGGCTCTGCCTGATAAGGGTGCCTTTGACAGGGGTGATGCAGCTCTTGACGCGCCTCTGTGCTTGCTGCAAAATCCTGGGGTTTGGCAAAGGAATGATAAGGAACACAAAGAATAACTAACAAAGCTCGTGTGATGAATGCAGTCATTTGCATTGCAGTGCAAAATAGCTGAGCTCCTGACAGGAGCTCAGCATACCTAGCCGCACACACCGTGTGTATCTCTCAATGACATAGGAGGATGACAGCAGACAGAGTTGGGTGCGCAAGAAGTTTCAATTCATTACAGCGTGACAATGTGGAGATCATTGAGCTGAAGAAGAATTTTTGACATGGTGCCAGCCTCAAAGGCAAATGAGAAAAAAATTTTTTTTTCTTTTTTTTTTTCCTTTTTGGTGTTGAGGGAAAATATTTGTAATTAAATAGCACATTCTTTCCAAAAGAACCCTGGTTGACATGAATATGCCTGGGTGCTCCATGTAGTGGTGCTAAGGAATAATTCACAGCTGGGCACTTGACAGTGTGACAGTGCCATTTCATCCGCATGTTGTTCCTACTCTGCTCAATAGGATAAAGAGAAAGGAGATTGTGCATATGTATGGTTGAGTGGGAGGGACATTTCTATACTCCCTGAGAGGAGGCAGTTGAGTATATGTATTACAGGGTGTAGCTTTGCTGCCTGCTCGCAGTAGCTGCTCATTTGCAGTTTGAATTTACACACTTGTGCTTATCCACAGTCCAGCCTGAAGCTTCCCACCTGAGTTTGATCTATTGCCTGGTGATAACCGGTAGCTCCTCACTAGTAATGCAGAAAGCCCCAAGGAACTCAGTACTATCTGACCAATAAAAGCACACATATAGTGGGAGATCCTTCATTCCATAAACCATTTCTAATTTGTGGCTTGTGTTGATAAACTAATGGCCATTCTAATGGAAGGGCTCATTTCTCCTTTAAATTATTTCAGTAGTATATTCGTGCTGTAATCTTTGATAGTCTGATATTTGTTCAAAACACACAGGTTGAATACCTGCTAAGATGCATTTTGTTGATAGAAAAGCAGAATAACCAAAATAGTAGACTACTACCTGGCTGGAGACAGAAATAAGCATTTAAATGTTTACAACACAGCTTAGGTGTACTATAATTTCAGTATGGGAAAATCTCATGCAAACACAGAACATGAACCAATAAAGGGAGACAGAGACAGAGGCACAGACAGAGACTACCTGACGGATTGACTAACTGAATGACTGGCTGGCTGGCTGGCTGGCTGACTGGCTGACTGACTGACTGACTGACTGACTGACTGACTAACTGGTTTTCCAGCTAAATTATCTAACTCTTGCATTGAGTGATTGGAGTCTACAGAATATTTAGTAACATCATCCATAGACTCACATGGGCATGAGAAAGGAAACCATTCCCATCCATAGGTATGAGGGAGTTTATTCCCTTGAAAAGACTGCAGGGCATCTGTGTCTTTCACTTTCTGTCACTGGGACACAACACCAGATACCCACAATTTAAAGGACAGCTTTATTTTGGCTCACAATTCCTGTGGGTTCAGTTCATGGTCAGTGGGCAGAAACAGCCGAGCAGAACAGCACAGCAGGAGAGACCTGCTCAACTCATGACAACCCAGAAGGAGAGAGAGAGAATGAATTACTGGGGGAAAAAATAAAGCCTTTCCGGTCGTGCTCCCACTGTCCAGCCCCCTCCAACCAGGCCCCCTCCCTTACAGCATGTGCAGCAAAGAACTCTTCAGCAGATCATCCACCAGGCTGTACCAGGTGGCGGGACCCTCTCTACCCAGCCACCTTCCAAACACATGAGACTTTGTGTGGAGGGGTACTATTTTAGATCTAAACCACGTCAGCCTTTTTCTCTCTGTACCCCACCCCCTGAGCACTGAGTTGAAGAGGACCTAATTCTAAATCCACAACAGATCTTGACTGGAATTAAGCCAAAAAGAAAATGACTAGAAAGACCAGTGTGCCCATTGCCTTTGCTGAAATGAACTCTACATGCTGCCTCCCATTCATCTTCTATGAAGGAAGTTTTAAGTTCAATTCTAGCAGTGCCTGTTGGCAGAACATCGCCACCCTCTCGTGGGAAGTTGGTGTGTGTACACAGCGCTTCCAAATTCTGTTCCCTTCCCCTTCCTCTGTATCCATTGGTCCCCTTCCCATTTGCAAAAGCTATTTTTGAACACTAGCAGCAACAGTTTGCCAAGTAAATGCTCTACCTGTTGCTTTTTTTTTGCATTGCTGAAAGTGGGATTATATTATTATTAATTATTAATTATTATTATTATTTACATTCGGGAGCCTGTCTCTCACAAATATAATGTA
The DNA here is from genome assembly GCA_004027025.1 of Myocastor coypus. Taxonomy (NCBI): domain Eukaryota; kingdom Metazoa; phylum Chordata; class Mammalia; order Rodentia; family Myocastoridae; genus Myocastor; species Myocastor coypus. Next base: position 3,452 of record PVJA010035947.1, on the reverse strand, counting down.
TACTTATTAGCAAAACCATATGGCATAGGAAGAATGCCTCCCGCAATCTTTTCCTCTCATCTGCATGACCTAATTAAAACTAATGAGAATCAGTTCTGTCACCAACCACCTGCCAAACCTACCTTTCTCTCCCTTGGCTTTTGCTTTGCTTGTTTGTCATCGCTCCAGTCATCTGAGCCTGTGCCAGGGAGCCCTTCTTTCCTCGGCCACTTTTGGTGCGAGGCTTCCCGAGTTGTACAACAGTAGGGAAGAGGGCAAGGGAATGCTTTCTCATTAGAATCGGGAAAACAGTTTAGAAAATGGGTTTTTCTCATATCCATATTCGGTAGTGTCCTTGTTCCCTGACTAGGAACCTCACGATTAGTATCTTTGAAGGAAATTGTGCTGGCAAGAGTTAAACAGAGACACTTCCACTCGTGAAAGACGCAGTTCAACGGGACAGGCACCAAGTGGGTACCATCCAAGCTTGCCTTAGAGCAGGTAGCTCTCTCTGTATGCCTCTTACTCTGTCTATATGCAATCATTTTCCAACTTCAGCCTTGGCTGTGAGTCAAAAGAAACAGTTAGTTGAAGAAGTAGCTTGTATGATAGTCCCTCTACTAGCTATACCCTGTCGTCGTATTTGAGTTTTTCTCTCTAATTTTTGGAATTTCTCTTTTTCTTCTTCCTATATATCATTGGTCCAGTTCAATTTTTGGCTGCTGGTCGTTATGTCTTTTAACTCATGTGTTCTGCGGACTGGACACTCAGATCAATAGCCTGTCAAGTTGGCCTATAAATGGTTTTATTTTTAACTGCAACTGAACATGTACTAAAGTAGCTAAATTTAGCTCAAAGAATGGTTTTTTATTTTTACTTTGGCAAAAAGGATTCTGTTGGTTTATTTTTGAATTATTACTGAGCGGACAGTAGATATTAATAGACACTGATGAATTTGATTGAACTATTTGATGCTGATTTTGATGATTTTTATTCAGAAACTCAGAAGAGACTCAATGCATTCATGAATACAAATTGACATCGCTTTAGCTCTTTTGATGGACTCTGTATTAATAACAATTATTGTTATTGTTTTGGTAGTGATTATAAATACAAATCATTTTTTAAAATACTCCTAGAGTACTGCTCCATGTAAAATAGAACATGTTACCTTATAAAAATTTTTTCTCCGAAGACAATTTACTTTTTTTCAAAGAACACTTTAATAGTTACTGTTCCTTTGAAAGCCAGACTTGGTGAGTGGTACAACCTGTAATCTGTAATCCCAACCCTCTGAGAGGCTGGGGCAGGAGAAAGTCAAGTTTGGACCCAGCCTGAGCTATTTGCCATTGAGATCCTGTCTCAAATTTACTTATAAAGAGCAAAGGGGATGTCAGCCCAGTGTGAAGGCCTTAGATTTGATCTCCCAGTACCACAAAAGAAAAAATCCTTTGAGCATAATGAATTGTACTTTAAAAAAAAATCAATGTAATTGAGAAGCAACAAGAAAATCAGTAGGTGAGTCGACGTGACACAAGCGCATACATCCCCCAGTTTTATCAGTCTGCCTTGTTAATGAGACCCGATTCTATTTGAAATATTGCATATCACGTCCCACTGTTTGTTGATCAACTATGGCAGAAGAGAACGACTGTATTTTCTTGAGTGCATATTTTTACTGCAACCCGTTTTTCCTCCTCAGGAACATTAAAGGCAATTAATTTCTTTCAAAGTGTTTTCAGAAGAAGTGTGATAATTGAGCTCTGGAATGCCTGGCACTCACAGGCTCCAGGGTTCAGCAGCTAGGCTGCTGCGGTATGGTGCATTAGTCCTGGGAGTTCAGAGCTGAGTGTGCACTTAGGCAGTGGGCCTCAGTGGGAAGCGCCTGTCCCTTGGCCTGGCCTGCATGGCTCCTCCTTCCCAGCCGCTCCCTCCTCTCTCCTCTTCCTGGCTGTCATGATGTGGGCAGCTTCCTTGCACCTGCACCCTCCTGCAGACCTCCCGGTCTCATGCCTGGGGTCTGGGGACCAAATCCTCTGCAAATGGCCAGGATGTACCTCTCCTCCTTAAGCAGCGGTTCTCAACCTGTGGGTCATGACCCCAGCAGGGGTCGAACGAACACATAATGCATATCAGTTATTTACATTCCGAATCATAACTGTGGCAAAATTATAGTTTTGAAGTAGCCACCAAAATTATTTTTTGGTTTGGGGTCACCGCAACATGAGGAACTGTATTGCAGGGTCATGGCATTAGAAAGGCTGAGAACCACTGTCCATAAGAGTTGTGGGTAGCAGGCATTTTGCCCCAATCAGGAAGAAGCAATTCAGACAAAAAAAATAATAATAATAATCTTGGTTTGTGACAACTCTTTTTCTTGTCTTTCTGCATTAAGATACATCTCCCATTCGTTACTTTTTACTGTGTAGACTCCTAGGTCCCGCCCTAGACCTCTGGTGTGTATTAACACATTTGTCTTCTCGGTGCACACATGAGATGGTAGTGATAATATTTGCATTGTAACAGTGAAAAACTAGAGGCAAGAAATGATTAAATAACCTGCTCATGGGCCCCGCACCGCTGTACAGCACAGCAGCATTTGAGGAAGCTGAAAATAGCCACTCTTTCTGTGCCTTGGGAAAAGGGACCTGTCTACTGGAAGCCACACAAATGTTGGATTTAAGTTAGTGAGGTTTTACAAAACAGTCATAGATAGATGATAGATAGATAGATAGACAGACAGACAGACAGACAGACAGACAGACAGACAGGTAGATAGCTAGATAGCTGACACTCCTGAGCAACTGATAAGTGAATAGGATTTCTGTGTATTTTGTTACCATATATAAGGTAGAAATAACACTATCCATTGCTTCTTTTGTTTTGAAAAATATTCTAGAAGTCCATCCGAATAGTTAATGCTTCAGAAAAGGGCAAAAACTGGTTGTTGGGTTTTTTTTAAATCAACCCCAATAATAAGCTAAGATGGTAAAGTAGCTTTTAGTTACACATGCTAGAAGAGAGTAAACATATGTAATTGAGCAGATGCAATTTTTTTTTAGTTAAAAGATAATTGCAAGGGGCCAGGGAGATAGCTCAGTAGAAAAAGCTCTTGCCTGGCAAGCACAAGGGCCTGAGTTCAATCCCTGGTTCCAAGAAAGAAAGAAAGGAAGGAAGAAAGAAGAGAAAAGAAGAGAAAAGAAAAGAGAGGGGAGGGAGAGAGAGAGAGAAAGAGAAAGAAAAGGAAAAGGAGAGAGAGAATGTCACAAGTTGGCAATTCCTTATAGCTCCAGCTGTCACCAACTTAATACAACAGTTATTTCTGAAGGTGTGAGGTTTAGGAGTTCTGATACATGAGACAGAAGAAGTCAAAAATGTGGAGCCGGGCGTGGTGGCGCATACCTGTAGTCCCAGCACTTGGAAGGCTGAGGCAGGAGGATCAGTGCAAGTTCAAGACCAGCCTGGGCTACAAA
>PVJA010035946.1:0-21483 GCA_004027025.1 Myocastor coypus | reverse complement strand
GCTTGGCTATTTTGCTTTCTGTGAAAGCCTGAGAGAATGTTTTTCTCTGGGTGACTCTCCTTAGACGCACTGCAGTTCATTCATCCCTTTCCTCTGAGGTCCCATAATCTCCTTGACCAGGAAATTTGGGACACCTCTGAGTTATAGGATATTACAGCACAGTTTCTCTTATATCCTGGGTCTTTATTGACCTTGAAGGACTAGGGCCAAAATATTGGCTATCCTTATAGCCCTTCTTATTCTCCAATTGTCGGTCTGTTAACTTACATTCTCAACCCTCCAGCAGAAAAGCTTTGTGATACTATTATTCTATAACATAGATACTGGGCTTATCATCACTGGAAAAGCCAAAGCCCTCTTAAAAAAAAAATTCCAAAGCTGTGGATGGATACAGAATATGAAATCAGTAACATCACAAATCAGCACAGTGAAAAGACAGCAAATAATTGATGGGCAGTTTAGCAGCTACATGAAAGTGAGTTAAATTCAAGAGCTCTAAACCTATCAAAGAGCAAAACTTAAACAACAGCTAGATGTGAGTCTTTCTATTACTCTGTTCAGGTTGTAGTATCCACTAATTTGCATTTCTGCTGGTCTGTGAAAATAAGCAATTAATGCTTTAATTAATTTCATCTCCTTTTTTCAATTGTTAGTACTTTTTCTCTTCTTAATTTTTTATACATTTCTTTCTTTTATGGTTTCTTCTTCAAATTTATTTTATGTGTGTGTGCTTGTGTGTGTTTTAAGGAAAGGTCTGCAGGGTATTCACGGTCTAAACACTACATGGGACTGGTAGTGATCTGCCTGTTTACAGCCTCCCAACAGCTGGGATTGCAGGCATGCACTACCACACCCAGTCTCAACTGTGGTCTCAGCATGCCCCAGAGGAGGGCCAGCATGGCAGGCTCATCTTTTTCCAATTTTATATGCATGTATCTGATAATATGAATAATGGGTTGGAAAATAACACTATGTGTCACAACAAATACTGTAAAATTCATATTACTTCATTAAATGAAATTCTGTTTCACTGTCATTTTTCTGTTTTAATTCTAATATATACTCTCTTTAAAATGTTAAAATATAAAAACCCGTCATGATGGACTACATAGCATCTTTCTTCCTTCCTTCTTTCCTTCCTTCCTTTCCCACCCCTTTTTACCAACCACAGAACTTTCCTTTACCAACTCTCATTTCATAATCTTTGTTCTGCTTGTATCACCAGATCATGGAGAAAGAGCTTTCCACTTAAAAAACAGTTTTCCACAATTTTTTCAAGTTAAATTTTGCCAACATTTGGCTTCCTATTAGTTTCAATTTTGTTTTCAATTTATATTAATGCATGAGGTATAATTCAAATTACTTGATATATTGCCAGGATTAATTAAGAAGAAAGTCTAGACTCCTGAGTCATTGGGTTCTGTTTGTTGTTCTTAAATTCAAATGCACCTTTTTTTTCTAATGGTTACATTTCATTCCTTCTTTTCACACTTATGTTTTATAGAGTGACACTATAGTCCTTGTATTTATTTTTTAGAAAATTAATTTAAATCCAAGAAAAACTGTAAAATGCACTCCCTTGCATGAAAGATTAGTAGAAGATATAGGCCTGAATTTCTTGTTTCTTGATTCCAAACTCACCAGTACTCTGATCTAATCTAAAGCACCTCATCTCTTCTTTGAGACCTTAAAATTTATCAAATACAAAAAAGCTGGAAAACATATAGCTCACTGTCCACCTGAAAAATATATACCTCTGAGGAAGACTTCTTTGCCACATTAAAGCTTTCACTCTCATATTATTACTTCCTATTTTGTTCATCTCTTTCTAAAAGGAGAACTCTTGGACATATATTTCCTATCTTGCTTAGCAACCTGTTCTATCTGCTCGGGCTTCACATCTGGCTTTTGATAAACTATGAATTAAATACAACTATAGAAATAGCATCTCTCATTAAAGCGTCCTGAGCTAGAGCCCAATGTTTAAGAGTAAATCTTTTGTCAGATACTTGTCTTGGCTAGCGGTGATCTCTAACTGTATGTGACTATATGCACACCTTTACTGTGAAACTAAGCTAATACAGATTTGTAAATTTTCCAAGTCCTGGGGGACTGACAAGACTCCAGAAAAGCCATATTTTCAAAAATAAAATTCTACAACATTTAAAGTGTAGCACAGCCATTTCCCCCTTTTAAATTCAATTCAGCATCGAATGTGGTATGCTTTCTCATTTGATCTTTTTTTTTTTTTTTTTTTTTTTTTTTTTTTTTTTTTTTTTTTTTTTTTTTTTTTTTTTTTTTTTAATGTTTTTCTCCTCTTTCACCAAGGGCCACATCTAGGTCCATCCTTATTTCATAAGAATTCCGTGTTGTCATGCAGGACATTTAACTCACACAGGGGAAATATTAGTTGATAAGATCCACCTTGTTCAGATTTATTGCTTTAGCATATTTCATGCTAAAAATATTTTCTACCATCTGCTAAGATTAGCACTCTAGTGGTATAATAAATTTACTCACCCTGTTTCTGTGATGTAGTTTGGAACTAACTTTATATTTTATTCAGCCTAATTGAAAATAGGATAAGATAAATGATGCACTTTGAATTTTTCCCAGACATACTGTTGTTCATTATTTAAACAGCGGATGAACACATCTGACTGTAATTCTAGTAGTTCAGTAAAATAAAGTTTCTATGACAAATAAATTTGCATTCACCTATTTTCATCATGCTGTAAAGCTTTGTAAAATATTTAATATTGTTGTACCTGAAAATGAAATATGCTGTTTATTTAAATACAAGATTGGTTGGTATCAAGCATTTATGAAAAGAAATATATTTTAGTGAAAATGTAGGGCTTGGTATTCATTTACATCTAAGACTCAAAAGCTGAAGGCAAAATTTAGAATTTGATATATTTTTGGCTTATTGGGAAATTTTGATTTTCTTCTCTTATGCAGTGTTCTACTTGGGTTTGAGTTGTTTTAGCTGTGTTAAAAGAGAAGGAAGATTAAGACACTTGTTGTGGATTAGATTACTCTAGATCCTTATTCTTGGGTGCTCTCATCCAGCTTTAATCCACTGTGAGACCTGACTGGCCAAGAAGATGCCATGAAATAGAACACAAACATAGACTGTCGAATTGTATCTAGAAGAAGACTTGGGAATAAAATTGCCATGTGGAGAACCTCAGAGTAGCCTATTTGAGACAGGTGGTGCTGCTTTCAGATAGGGTGAACTGCTAGAGAAGCGAATGCTGTCTTATGCCTCTTCCCATTCTCAAGCTTCTAGAGGATTATCCTTATCTGAATGATCTCTGACAAAACCAGGGGACGAATTCTCTAGGTGAGCTTAGGCTAAATTGTATGTCTATGGAATGATGAATAAACATAATTATTCTTTCCTACTTATGTCTTTACATTCTTATTTAAATAGTAATAAAATACTCATAAATTATTTTATTTTAACTCATGAATTTTTGATATGGTTTGTTATACAGCAATAAATAACTGATAAAATTCATAAAACCCTTTTTACTATAGCCAGGTGCAGAATTTTGTGATTGTGATAAAAACAATAATGAGTCTAAAGCACAGATGACAAAGCTTTAGTTTGAGTTGAGTTATTCTGGATGATGAGGAAAAGAAAAAATGAGAACAAAATGTGGGACTTACTATTATTATTACTATTCCAAATCCTTATGTGTCTCAGTTTCCTCTTCTATGAAATGAGGATATGAGTGCTTATTTAATGAAGGTTAGCTCCATAGAAAGTCCAAAGAACCAGTACTGGCACAGTGAAAGTAAACAATAAGCATAAGTTCTTTCGTTCTTTCTTTTCTTTCTTTCTTTTTTTTTTTTTTTTTTTTTTGCAGTCCTGGGGTTCAAACTCATGACCTTACACTTGCCAGGCAGGCACTTGCACCATGGAGCTATCTCCCTAGCCCCAATAAGCATAAGTTCTTATCATCTTATTTACATAAAATATTCATGTATAACTGGTTCAGTTGAAGACAAAATCTTTGAAACACATATTAATGACTCCTAAGTCATGACATGTTGAAGATAATTGGACTTTAATTCTACATTAGCTGATTCCTGGATGATGGATGAGTCATGACCCAGACTGTGTGTACTGGGACAGACTGGCTGCCTGGAAGTCCTCTATAAGAAGGTTTGTTAACTAGGATAGAGGGTTTTGAAGAAGTGGATTAGTCTTTATATTTTCATTTTGAGATATCTCTCTAATCTCAGATACCACAAAAGAAAAATAACACATGTTTCAGGAGAAGTACCTCTATCTAGAACTGTGTCCCACACTTAGTCATGTTATGGAAAGTTATTGAAAATAAATCAAATCTAAGTAATTAAATTTTCTGCTCTTACTTCTGGCAGTATGATGACAGGGGAATGGCAAGAGTGAATACCTGAGGGTGGCTTTCAAAATATAGGTATATTCAGTGTGAAAGGGAAAGTTCCTTCACATTTCAACATAAATTTATTTAGTTGTCCAAAGGTATAATTAATATATTATGATCTGAATTTGAATCATGTTTAAATGTGGTGATTTTCTGTGCAGAGCCTTAAAGCTCTACCAGATGTTACAGATCATGGTGGTTCCCTCCCTCTTCTTTTTTGCCTTTCTTCTTCCTTTCTTACTGAATTGTTGCTGTTTCATGGGTATTCACAGTAGTAGAAGAGGAAGGAATCTGATTGTTAGCATGGTTTCATGTGTACTGTTTCTGACATTCTCAGTCAGAAACTTTCTGAGCTTCTCCATGAAAGCAGCCTCTTTAGCTTTTCTATCCTGTCTCCTGACTAGTTCTTCCTTTTGGGAGACCTTCCTAGGATTGAGATAGTGGAACAATTGCCACTATTTGTTTACAGAAATAGCACTTTCAGGTAGTTGGAAGTTTGGCCTTGGGATCTGAAAAGGCTAATTTCTAATCTACATGTAACATTTTCTAGAAGTTTGCTTTTGGGTAGAGTGATACATAAATAGTACTAAAATTGAGGATATTGTTTATCATTTAATGTAGCAGAACATGCTGGATTAGGTCATGAGATTTTATGCAGTCAGCCATTCTGCCTAACTTACATTACCTACTTTTAGCCAACTTATGTAGCCTATAACCTATGATTAAAAGCCAACTTACTCATCAGCACAGGCTTAGTTGATAGTTACGTGCAAACCTGTAGTCACAGAGGCTGTTTTACTTAGTTTCTTGATGCTAGGACGGAATACTCAACATTCACAATTTTAAGGAGACAAGACTTACTGTACCTTATAGTTTGTAGCAGTTTCAGTTTTTATCAGCTTGTTCCCAGGAAGGGTGGCATGCAGGAAAGAAAGAGCTCATGGCAGAGCAGACAGAAAGCAAGAAGTAGCAGCATCAAACCTCCTTTTCCCTTTTATTTCTTCAGGCTATAAGACTATTGCTTGCTATTACGCACACCCACAGTGGGTCTTCTCATCATCTACTCCCATATCTGTGCTAAACCAATAAGTGTACTAACTTGCCACACATCCTTAATCTGCATCCACACACCCTAGATCCAGCTGCCTCTGGAAAGCCCCACTTATGAGTGCATGAGGCTTTGCTAGAGCATCTAAATACAAGCCATAATAATCATTGTACTATCCTGATCTCACCCATCAACAAGCTTTATCTATACTTTCAGCCTCTACCTAACTTAAAATGAAAAGCAGCCAAAACAATACTGGCAAACATTATGGCACACTGTAGTTAGCAAAGGTACTAGAGCTGATTGATTCAACCTGTACATTTTCAAAATTGGGCTATCCAATATGGCAACCACTAACCACATGTAACTACTTAGCACTTGAAATATGGAGAGTCTATATTGAAAGGTGCCATAAGTACAAAATATAACCTGCATTTCAAAATCTTAGAAGTAAAATGAATGTAAAATATTGCACGAATAATTTTATATTGAGCACACATTGAAATAATATGCTTTTGGTTTTATTATTTAGACTAATTTATTAGATTAAATGAGATAAAAGTAAGTTTGCTTTTCAAAATATTTTTAAAATGTTTCTACTGGAAAATTTACATATGAATTTAAATTTGTGGCTCATATTATACTTTTATTGAGTCACATTACTTCAACCAAAGCGAATTAGGCAGATGGATATGAAATAAGTTGCCCAGGATAACACAGCTCTCACCGGATATCCCTTGAAATACAGTCCTTCTTTCCCTCTCCTTCTTCTGTCTCTCTCTCTCTCTCTCTCTCTCTCTCTCTCTCTCTCGCTCGCTCGCTCTCTCTCTCGCTCTCGCTCTCCTTTTTTGTTTCTTCCTCTCTTTCCTTTCTTTTTTCTTCTTTTTCTTAGGTTATACAATTTGATATCTGATGATGTCTGGACCCCCTAAAAACTGAAGTTTCTTTGGAAAACCTCTCTGGCACCTCCGCTATGGCCAGCTGCGCTGCTACTGCTACTGTTTCTTTTTCATTGCATTGCCTTAGAGATTGTACTGTTATTCATTTCTTGTGTCAGTTACAGAAACTGGTATTGTATCTAAAACAATTGCTGTTATTAACAGGTTAAGCTGCTGGGATGTTAAAATAAAAGCTGCCCAGCTTTAGTGCATTTTGTTGTAATCATCTCCCAGATGCTTTGTCGGAAATCAATTCAAGTTCAAAACTGGCTGGAATTGGGAGGTCAAGGCTTTGGCAGACTAAATATTTTATCTTCTGCTCATGTCTGGAGCTTTTAAAGATGTGGGTGGGACATACTCCATCTGGACAAAGTTGATTGGCTTTGCCATTTTACCCAGTTTAGGACAAGGTTAAAATCAATTCCAATCAATTATTAAGAGTCTTTTGTGGCCACACTGCATAAAAGGGGATTTTTTTCTCAGTTCTGAAACATGCGTATCTTAGTTTCTGTTAGAGATGGTATTATTCTAGAATATCAAATATAGATGTTATCAGCATCAGGAATGAATTTGTAGAATTTCTGCTCCTATTTCCTTGATATATATGTTTCAAGACACTGTGAAAAGCCTACGAAGGCTGAGATAATCATCATTGCTGCACCAAGTTGAAAAATCTTGTACCTTTTTTATGTATTAAGAACTAGAGCTATTTCTGAGATGATTTCTGCTGTTCTTATGTCAACCTTGGATGGAGTAAGTTGAAATAATCATAGAATTCTAATCTCATGGTAATTTTGACACATTAGTTTCATTGTACAATAAGAACACTGAGGCTTAGAGAATTTACATGACTTTCCTAAACATTTATAGCTCTGCAAAGGGAGAAATGTGTCACTTAGTTGCTGAAAACATATGTGGCACCAAACATCTAAATAAACCTTGTCCTTTGGTATAATGTTTTCATACGCTAATAATTTTCTTCACAACGATTTGGGAAGATAATTTATTCATACAAACTGAATATCATTCTGAAACTTGGACCAAGTCATGAACTTAGTACACAATATATAATTTTAAAGTGTTCTCAAAGGGTCACTCAGATTGACCCTTCATCTCATATTCCATGAATGGCAATACCTTGTATTTTCAGTTTTCAGACACAGTAGCTGTGGGTTCAAAATGCACCAGAAATGTATTCTCTGGTATTCATGGCCTGTGAAGAAAGACTTTAGCAAATATAACTAGAACTTCTCCATAAATATGCTCGGCAACACCTGTTCAATGGAGGGTATGTACTCCAGACTTGGTTTAGGAAGAATCTATCATTAGCAAACAGTGTACACTATTTCACAGTAAGTCTTACATTCTCATACTATAGTCAAAACAAAAACTCAATATTCTCAATGTGAAGAATGGTTAATCCTTGAAAATTAGGGGGCATATTTTAAAATTTTAGTACTTGTTCCTTACTCCCTTAGCAAAAGAAAGACCTTTATGTTGGTTGTTTACTACTTTCCAGCTCAAGTTAAATAGAACAGAAATATGAAAGGTTTAAAACATTTTATGTAACTGAAATTCCAAGGTCAAAGGCATAATGATTATATAGAAATCAATAAGGCAGTGGGCAGCAGCACAGCTTGAACCCAGGTGGCCTTGGTTTTGTGCCTGCGTCCACCATTACTTTTGTGGCCACAGACAGGTTATTGACCATGTTGAACCTCACATTTTTCATGAGGAAAATGGGAGCAATGATTATTACTTGAAAAGTTGCCTGAAAGTTAAGTGAAAATATATCTGTGAAGCGCTTATAACTAATCACAAAGTTTAGTATTTGAATTATAATAATAATAATGATATAATAATTATCCATAGTAATAGCAGCAAAACAACAGCTATAGCAGTAATGCAGAAATTACTAATTTTAATTTAATTTTATTTTGCATATATATATATATATATATATATATATATATATATGCAATAGAATTGCTTCAAATCTGATCCAAATAGAAATTAGAAATTTCTCGATGAATCGTTTAAAAAATCATTTATTTTTTTATTTATTTTTTGCAGTAGTAGGGATTGAACTCAGGACCTTATTCTTGTTAGGTACGCAACTATGTTGCTGAGCTATATTTCTGGCCCTGGATGAATTTTTCACTGTGGTTTATTGCGTAATAAAACAATTTATCTGAATTAAGCCATCATACTTTTTTCTGTGTGGAAATACCACATTGCTCATCTGGTTCATGGTTTTGATTCCAAGCACTGTTTCTTCATTTTACACACAAGGAAAACCTGATTCTGGTATTTCAAGGGCTAATCGTTTGGTAGAATTGTCACTTTTTCTATGTTTAAATTCCACTTGTAGCATGTTGTATGAGAATAAGATTCCTTGACTTTTGAATTTAAATGGGCAGCACAAAGTCACAGTAATGGCTTAGGCAAATAAAACTCTTCTCATAATCCCTAACATATGGTAGCGGCTCTTTTGCTACTTCACTATTGTGAATATTCATACAGTTCATAAACTATGGCATGAATTTCAGGGCAGAGAACAAATATTTCAATTATCTCCAGTTGTACTATCAGTCTACAAATACTGTTGGATAACTTAATGTGTGTCAGACACTGTGGTCTACTAGGGGGCAGAGGAGTGAAAATTTGGAGAGCAAGAGAGAGATCTTTAACAAATAAAGGTAGGCCATGGGTGGATATTTTATAAAAGAGAAAAATGTGCACAAGGAATGTCACTAAATTACATTAGGCCTTCATAGCTCACTGACTCCTAGCAGACTTGATGGTTGCTTTGGTTCTTCTATTTGTAGTTATCAACTCAGAAGAGAAACTTTGAAATCTGTGGATTCTGCATACACGTTCCCTACTTTGTAGCTGTGGAGACCTTTTTCTGTTGTTTACATAGCTTCTGCATTCAAACATCCCAAGCACTTGAAATTGGCTCAGAAACCTAGTATATAACTTCCAAGCTGAAAAGAGAAAATAAAAATGTACTCTACTTGCTAGAGTGTTGGTTGGCATAGTGACAGGTAAAGAAGTTTGACAAAGATGGGCTCAATTTCCTAAGTACTCTATAAGGTCCTGTCCTGTATGTTTCCCCTGCCTGGGTATAGTTTTTATTTTTTTAATTGGTTTTGCATCTGATAAGAGGCATAGTGAGCAGCTGCAGTGTGTCACCTGCTGCTAAGCACAAGTTCCCATCCCCAGTAGGCCTGCCATCTTTCCTTTCAGCACCAGCATTTCCCCATTCTATTTGGATCTACCGGCTCAGTACCAGACACAGAAGCATATGAAGGAGTAAAGGAGAATAAATAACCCTGTTCAGTTTTCCTGGAGCAGAAAGTATTTTGGGGGAGACAGTGACCCAGAGGTCCCCTATCACTTGTAATGACATAAAAGGAACACCTTATGCTTTATATAATGATTCATGTGCCATGTACTATGTTCTGAGCATAAATGCATAGAGGAAAGCTACTATTTATTCTGTAAAGTAAAAATAGAAATTTTTGGAAATAAGATCTGCTTCTGAGTTCAATTTTTAAAAATTATTTAAATGTACAGAGGCATCAGGCCTGGTTTCAATTAACAACCAAGATTTCTTGTTATCTAAACAAAATCTCATTCCTGAAGCTCTCATCATAATGCTTAAAGTGACTAAAAGATCTCAGTGGGGCTCTAAGTACAAAGTATTCATAAAACCTGGGTCATTTGAAAAGATATTTTTTATTTTAAAATCAAGTTTGGAATTGTAAAGAAATATTGCCAGAACTATATTTGCTGATACCTATAAATACCAGGTTATTTAATCTTGGTTCATAAATCAGATTACTTTTTGAAAAATAAGCTTTGGAATAATGACTTCTATTTACAGCTTTTGTAAAAAAAAAGAATTGAAACTCCTTGGGACTTTGGATGAGCGGATGATATGAATTCCTTATTAGGAACGTACCTCCTAATGCACATTCTTGGAATGTGATGCCCCAAATGCTGAAGGATGCAGTTATTGCTCCCTCAATTCCATGGCTCACAGAATGAAAGTCCTAAATAAAGGAAACTATTTTTGGAGTCTCTGAGCTATTTCCAGTTCAACTCAGGCAAGTAGAGATACATCATGTAGGAGAGGAAGGAAGTAGGCATTTTGAGGAAAAGGGCCCTGGGCACCAACACATCCCAACAACGGGTGGTGAGCCCCACCTTTGTGGAAGACCTGTGGCTCCCCTTGAGTCTGTTCTATATGGATGGCCACATAGCCAGAAGGAAGATGAAACAAAGGAGAGCTTGAATGGAGGAAAAAAAAGGGCTGGCCCTGAATAGTTTAGGATGGTCTTTGCAAGGCCATGTTAGGAAATGAAGCTGTCCGCAATTCTGTTACTTCCTTCTCTCCATGCATGCAACACTTCTAAAGCTCTATTTCCCTTCCTACTGTTAGAGGCTCCTCTGCACAACTCTCACCTCCAACTGACCTAAAATAAGCAGATCTGTTGTTTCTTAGCTGTTCTCCTTACCAACGTCTGGCAGATTAAGCGTTGAAACTGAAAGGGTGTTGATTTGGTGAAAATTGTACTTTACATTGTTTTCCTGATAATTTCCAGCATGTTCTGTATGTGGAAATTTAAAAGATTCCAAAAGGAAGAAGACCCTCCCAGCCACATGCTATTTTTGTCTTGTTAGCTCTCTAACCTACTGTACTTATGAACCTTCTGATAGATGGTGATTGAATTTAGGACAAAAGTTTACATTTTATGTTTTTTATGCTTTATAACCTGTCTAATTTTCAAAAGGATTCGAGGCAGCAAGAGTAGATGGCACTGGGAATTACATGGATATTTTCACTCTGCATTTGGCCCATATTCTTTTAGCCTGCATGTATTTTCATAACTCTGACCAAAGAACATTCTGAATGCCCTTTGGTCTAGGGCAGTATTCACAGAATCGCTCCAAAAGGGGAAAAACAATTCTTCAGTATTTATAAAATAACCTCATGAATATCTCAATGAGAATGAATTACCTATTTGTGCATTTCTTCAGTAATGGTTCTACTAATTATAGTTGGTTTTTTCATGTACAGAGTCTACAGGGTCTCGCTACGTACATTGGACTCATAGTGATCCTCTTGTTTTCAGCCTTCCAAGCACTGGGGTTACAGGTGTGCCCCACTGTGCCCAGTCTCAGCCACTGTCTCAGTCTGTTCTGGGAGTGGGGCCTGCATAACATTCAGAGGACAGAACCCTGGTCCGTGAGACTGCCTAAGCAGGTGCTTTAGTCTGCTGAGCTATCTGGACAGCTATATGGTTTTGTCTTTATAAAAGCTATGCTTCTATGTTTCTTCTTATGGGGGGAGAGGAGATAAAAGATTAAAGTATCACCCAGATAGCTGTGTGACTTGGGCAAATCGCTGACCACCCTGGGCTATAGAGTCTAAATTAAAATGATAAATCAGTAGCATCTTTATTATGGGATCCTTGTGGGGCTGAAATGAGATAATGTACATAGAAAGCTTAGTAAACAATGAGTCAGTATGCAGCATGCCGTCAGTGTGGATAAATGTTTTATTTACTTTAATCTGAGCTTCATACAGTGAGAGAGACTAAGCGACTAAGCCCTAGCTCTTTGGGATGCTCTAGGAAAAGTACTTCATTGTACTTGGGTTTTATTTATTGAAGGCATTTGAATGAGTGATGATTCCAAGAGCATGGAGTCATTCAATTTGATTTCTCAATGGGGTCATAGGTGAGCTGGAAACTATATTCTCCAATACCTTATCCAAAACACTGGCAACAAACCACTTTTTAAAAGTGACTCATCCTTAATATCTTATAGCAGTTTTGAAATACTTCGTTCATTCATTTTTATAGCAAACTCTTAATTGAGAATGTCATAAACTGCTTTGCAGAGAGGCAATCATAACCTGAAAAGTTAAGTGGAGTAATTTACAAATACACGTTTGTCTAACTGGAGTTTTTAGCTTATTGAGGATTTGCCTGTCGGTTGTCATAGCAGCACATACCCCCCCTCCCCATCCCCTTGGCTGTATGTGTTCTGGGTACCACTGCATTTTGCAAATGAAAGCCAATTTCTTATACGTGCTTTCTCTTGGTCAACAATGCCAGGGGTTTTCACCCTTGCATTTTCAGAAGCAAATGCTGACCCCTTCGGCCTTTCAGATGCTTCATCTTCTCACCATGCTTGTCTGCTGTCTACCAGCTTTCTTCCCAAGTGTGTAGTAGCAATGGGCCTTTCTAGCCCTGTTCCATAAAACCAACCCCTCGGTGTATATCCAGAGTGAGCTTCTTCTTTTAATTTCCTTAAAACATGCACTTTACCTATTTTAGAACTTTAAAAGGATGCTATTTTACTTTGCTTTTAAAATTGTCTTGTCCCTTCCCCATACCTTGATGATACTCCAAGGCATTTGAAGAGTGTTCACCTCTACCACAGGTGAGATTCTAGTTTTACCACTGATTTGTTGTTCCTTTATGAGGTACTGAAATGGGTAAAAGAGTCTGCTTACAGAGTAGGTTTCAACTTAACAAGCATTCTAGTTGAGAAAGGTTTCTGTATAAGACTCACTTTGTTGGCTTTCCAACAAACCCGATTTCTAAATAATTCTGCCAAAATGCAACTTGTCTGTAATTTATGGGACTTTAATGTCTCCCAAATAGAGGTGAATACATAGTAAGCCCAAATCCTTTCACTACCATTGATGTTTGTCAGAGTCTATGACAGCAATTTTACCATCTGACATTCTTTCTCTAGCTTCACGCTCATGACTATGGTTTGCATTTCTACTCATACCAGGAGGATTGAAAAGGCTAGTCCAAACCCTATTAACCAAAAAGTCCCCTAAAGGGCTCTCCTACTGCTCAGTGGTCATATCATCCCTACGCATTTTATCTTGTATATGAAATATGGGTTATCATTTTCTCATACAGTGCATTTTAGACCATTGTGCTTCTGTGTTCATGCCTAGTTCATTAAGCACAGTTTAACAGCTCCTCCAGAACAGGATTGCTATTGACACTTTCATTAGGCCCATAATTCAAATGTTTGTCTGCTTTCCAAGTGGATGTTTCTGAGCCCAGAACCACAATCTGGCCACCAACCGTATGTTGGCTTTTAGAACTGTCATAAACTCCTCATCACATTCAAGTTCTTGAAGGGTCAAAATCTGCTTTCTTGGTGAACTGTCCTCATCCAACAAACAGTCAACGTGTTCTCCAAGAGTAGTCAGCCAAGTTTTTCCCATCAGTCTTGGAAAACTCTTCCAGACAGTTCTTCGTACAGATTGACTATAGCACCAATAATCATGGTCCATATTTTAGTATTCTTTGCTTCACTCATCTGTTCAATTGTTTTCTTATTTAAGACAAATATCTGAAATATTTTGGCAGGTGCTATAGTGATTTACAGGTGATAAATGTGGTCTTTGACTTGGAAAATCTTATAGAGGTATAGATGTGTATGCAAATAAGTATGCAATTAAATGGAATGTGAAGCTTTCACTACAAGGTTGCCAGCAATAGGAATAGTTGCAGTTATAGATTTCTGTGATTTAACAGCTATTATCAGTTGCTCAAATGGAAATAGTTTCAGTTGGTCTATGTAGGGTGGTATATAGACATATGTGAAATATATTAAATATATCATAGAATAGCAACTTAATGCCACACAGCCAGAAATATAGCTCAGTGGCACAATGTCTGCCTGGCAAGAATGAAGTCATGAGTTCCATTCTGAGTACCAAAATAAAGGGAAAAAACTCAATATCACATAAAGTAAAGGCCCCCAAAATAATTCTGATGAGCAAGAGAATATATAGGACTGCGTCAGAGACAGAGTTGTTCTAGTGATCATACAAAAATAGTCATTGTATTTTTAGCAGCACTTAGTTTTTTTATCCAAAAGGCATTCAGAAGATAAATGCAAATATCTGGCTTAATTTATTATAAATTTTTTGAGGAGTGCTTACTAGACAAAAAAATTGTGTTTAATTTTGCAGAAGTAAATATCTTAGGTCTTAGTGAAAAGGCAGTAAATATTAGCCAACCATGTAAGCGTCAGTGTGCAGGTAGGGTTTTCTTAACTTTTAGAGAAAGCTTTTAGCTATTTAATTGAACATACAATTGCAGAGCATACATTTGAATGCACAGTTAATTAGACTTTATTTAAAAGGCAGCTGATTGGATGCTTTGCCTTTGCTATCTAGCCAATCAGATTGCACATACACAAAATACATTCCTGTATTATTTTTCCAGTCCCTTATAGTCTGACCTCATACTTCGGATTACCTACCTCCTGGGGTGTCTTAAGTTACTTTCTTATTTCCAGAACAAGACATTTGACTCTCATACATTAAAGGAGGAAAGGTTTATTGTAGCTCACAGTTTGTAGAGGCTTCAGCTCATAGTTTTCCCATAGTAGGACAGCATGGCAGAAATGCCTAACAGATGAGAATCAGCTCACGTCATGACAGGCAAGCAGTAAGTGAGCCTTGCTTCCTTTCCTTTTCATCCCATCCAGGTAAGGGGCTGGTGCCACCCATACCCAGAGAAGGTCTTCGCTTTTCAGTGTCACTATCATCCACACTCAGAACTACACAGAACAAATAGTGGTTTCATCGAAGATCACAGAACTCCGATTGCACACTGCACAGCCATGAGCTACTCACTAAAGCAACACTGATGATTGCATGAGGCTTTGGGGAGACATCCAGATACAAGTCACAGCATGTGGCTTCCTCCAGCAAGACTCATAGATACATTCCTGAATCAGAAATGTTTCTTACCCTCATGGACTCTGATCACTAAGCAGAACAAGGGTGTGAAGCTGGACTCTTGCTGATGGGTAATTTGGCTTCATCTTTCAGTAATACTGCTATGCTGCTGGAAAATGACTTTAGCATGCTTCCTAGTGCATTGCATTCTATTGCCTTCACCTTCATAAACATGTCCAAATATGTGATGGAGGTCAACTACAGTATAGGGTTTAGAAATTGTTGCTTGGAAATCATATTCACTTAAATACCTGAATCTGTCCATCAGCAGTGCCACAGCGTGTTCCAAGCCTGTGAAGAACAGGGATTTGCAATCTCCTTGCTTTTCATTTCAAGTAGCTTCACTCACTTCAAGGCAGATATTCAGGCCCTTCAGAAGCCTCCAGGGTGAAGGACAAGTAAGAAGAAGCTTATCAAATCTTTCACAACTGGCCGGTTCCCTTTCCTTCTGCATCAAACGTAGTGCATCTTGCTTTTGTATTTCATTTTGAAATCATGCATTCTTCCTTCCACATTACAAATAACGGGAATTTTTCTCTGTGTTTTCATGATCCAGGCAGCTGTTTTGTGATTCTATACATTTAATTGACCACATCCAGGTGGAAAGCTGGGCCAGAGTGTCTGGGGGGAAAGCAGGGGAGTGTTTATTTGTGCTAGTCCTTCCCCTTTGAGTTATCTCCTCTCGTCTTTTATAAACTCAGGTTGCCTAACTGTATTCTGATTTTTTTTTTCTTTTTCACTCCAGGGACTTAAAAATTTAGATTTCTTCCAAAAGCTGAAAACTGATTCCACATACAAAACAGATTTTACTACTGGACTTGAACTACACATTAAAAAACAACAAGCATCTCAAAATAATTGAAAAAGATCCTCATCAAACAATAGCTGTAGTGTGAATGGCAGGATACCAAGGAATGAAGTAATAGATGAATTTAAGATGAAAATATCTTTGCTTTTTTTTTTTTTTTCTTTTTTAACTGGGAACCAAACTCAGGACCTCACACTTGCCAGGCAGGCACTGTGCCACTGGGCTATATCCCCAGCCCTAACACCTTTACTTTATGCAATACATATAGACAAATATTTTCCTGGCCAAATGGAATATTCTTTCTTGGGCAAAGGGCAAGAGATAAAGGAGTTTTGAACTGGCAAAAATCTAAATGTTCCAACCCATGTTCTTGTAGTCTATTTTCTGTTTAGATCACATACATCTTTCGCCTTTTACCGAATGATGTTCTTTAATCTACCTGCTGCTGATTGTAATGCTAGATTCTTTCTAGAAACATCATTTTTCAGGAGTAGGCTTACTTAGTAAAGAAAATAGCTTCCACAAAACATTCATGGGAATATTTGCCAATATTTTGCCCTTTAGAAGTCTTCTTTTCAAAACCAGTCTTCAGGATAACAACTTACCAAGTAAGAGTCAAAGGCAGTAAAGCTTCACTTAGTTTGGTAAATAGCAGAGGAAGAAAGGAGAATGGAAAGAAATTGAAAGAGGGACAGAATAGAGGAAGGAAAGAGGAGGAAGGAAGAGGGAGAAGGAAAGGGAGAGGAGAAGGGGACAAGGGGCGGGGGAGAGGATGGCCTCACTGTTTCTTCTTTCCTTACCTGTTAAACAGCTTACTAGTTTTATCAATTTTTTCCTGTCAGGGAGGATGTATGAGTTACTAGATTCATGCCTTGAACTTTGGTAGAATAGAATCTGAATAATGGAGGAAGAATAGGAAAAAAAAAAAAAAAAGCCGTAGCGACCTGTTCTCACAGTGAGCTTGTAATACGGTAAGGAAGTGCCTCGGTTTCTCAGGTGTGGCAGAGGGGAGTACTTGGTGTGTGAGTATGCATGTAGGGAGACTCTAATGAGAGAGGATGCAGAAGAGGACTGGAAGATGGTGGGAATGCTTTTGAGAAAGATGATGGCATCTGAATAATGCCCGTATGTGCTCATTTGAGCCTCTCAGACTTACAGGGATTAGAAAACAAAAAGAAGATAAGGTAGATTCATGGCAATTGCCATGGACTATGTTCTTGGCTTTCTTTTCTACCTTCAATGAATGAATGGAGGTTAGAATCCTTCAATTTTAAATACAGAGTCACTTTCAGTCTGAATGTATGGGTGCTCTCTTTACCAAGGCTCATCAACAAGGCCAGCATCCTGCTGGGTACTCCTGACAGTGGGATTCTTTTTAACCAAAAATCATTGCATGTTTCCTCGCTGAATCCTAGGCCTGTCCATTTCCAATTGGTCTGTGTTACCAAATGAAGATCTAAGATGCAGCTTTCCTAAACTTTTAACCTTGTAGGAACTGTGAACTGGATGACTCAAGACATTTATCTAAGAGAATGCTGTGTAGTACTTATAAGCAAAGGACTAGAGAATCACATACTTTTCAGAGATTTAGGCAAGGTTTTCTGGAGTCACAAAGTTGATACATTGGAAGAAGCTCTCTTGTGGGGATTTTTAATGAGATAACATATACAAATTTCACAGTAGTAAGCTCAATAAATATTGACCTCCATGTTATAACTGCTGTTTTTATTTTTATTAGTGATGATTGTTTTGTTAATTTCTGGCCCATAGTACCATCTTTAAAATGAAAGGACAGGAGCTTCCTGGATGCTCCCTTCCAGCTCTGGAAATAATTTGTAGAATTCCTGGGTTTCAATCTCCCATGAGAAATAGGCAAAGGATATGAGACAACTTTTTCTCCTAAGTCTGTCACAAATATTTGAGTTGTTTGAAAAAGTTATTCTTTGGAGATGGCCCAAGAGTTCTTTTACATGTACTTTACCAAATTCAGTCTTATGCTGAGTGCTACTGATACACTGAGTAAGAAAAACAAGTTGGATTTCCATCGAAAAATTAACTTTGCTTGAACTGCTAATGCTTTACTCTATAGGTGTGCAGACACTAGCTAAGAATTCTGCCATTTTATAAGAGAATAGCTTTAATGGATGCATATTTTGTTTTGTCTTTTTCTCCTTTCTCCTCTACCTCTTTCTCTTACTGTTAAAGATGTTCAAACCTGAGTTCTTCCGTGGTGTGAAGCAGACCATCCTCTCCAAAGACTGCTGAACTCTCACTCCCATTTACTAGATTTACTTGGTAGTATCTTGCCAGCAGGAATGTCATACTGATGGAGCTGGTGATTGGTCCTCCAATATATTACAGTCCCTAAATACATGAAATTAAAAAAAAAAAAGAAATTAACATTGTTCTGAAAGGAAGGTAGTTAAAATTCAGAAAGAGACATTCTTTAATTAACTTAATAAAATTACTAATGGAAGCATTTTAACTGCTAAATTTAATTTACTTGTCAAGATATCAGGCTACAAAGAAGAGGGAAGAGTGGGAACTCTGCTTTCCATTATGATGTACTCTATTATAGAATAAATTTGCTTAAAATGAAATATATCACCAAAAGCCATCAATGACATCTTAATTTGGAACAGCCAGTTGAAAAGTAATTAGACTCTGAAGCAATCAGATCTAGTAAATCAGTGTTTCCCTCTACATAAACATAATTTTTTTCTACTTATATTTAAGAAAACTAGACCTTCAGGTAGTAGTCAGGAAAAGATGCTGATTGTTTTCCTGCCGATGTTTCCACTTTATATTACCAAACAGTCAAAACAAAATGTTTTATGATAGGATTAAAAAATGTATAAGAATGTGATTTGACTTAGTGTTTGTATTTATATGTTGAACTGAAGAGAGTTTGCTTATCATAGAGCTTTAGAGATTTACATTTGTCTACTTCTTACTTCCAAAATGCTTTCCAGATGCATAGGCACCCTGGCACCTTACTGTAAGGAAGGGGAAGATCCATCAGAAATCAAGCAACAACTCTGCTTCTCCGGGCTGGGTCCCTTCTAGCCCATACAAATAAAAGTTGAGTGGAGTTGCTAATGAGACATGTTTTGAGAAGAGGGTGGAAGTGATTAAAATTACCTTTGTGTTTGATTTCTGAAAATGCACCATAAAGAGATTCACAAATGGTAATGGATCTTTCCAGAAGCATATCTGTCTATGTATTACTATGACAAACTGATAAGGGGGCAGAATGAAGCAGAAAATATGTTGAAATTGATTGTGAAAAGTTAGGAAGAGTTAGCAGAGAAATATGAAAAATTTGAAGTATCAAACAACTCTCCTGTTAGTAAGCTCCTTGTAAATGTCTTTTCGGATCACCAGAGTCATCCCAGGAAGATGTTTTCATTTCTCCTTTGCAGTTCTGAGCATGGAAGCCCAGAGGAGGCCACGCACTTTTCAGGGAGAGTTGAGACACTAAATAGCAGATCTTGGGCTTGGGGGAGTGCTTCTGGCTCCTGGTACTTTCTCTACAGCATCTGCTTCTGATGATAGAATCCCATCTGCCCTGTGCTGAGGGGAAGAGTTATATGAAAAATAAGCAAAAGAGATATCAATCACCCAGAAAAATATTTATGAAGGTCTTCATCCAGATATTAGGGGAGTCTCCATTGTCACCAGCCCTGGCTAATCAGAGAAGATGATGAATTATGCCAAAGAGAACATGAGCTCAGAAGGTAGGGACTATCTGACAGTGATATGGTTCTGTTATTGTGTATTACACTCTAGCAGAAGAGAATGGTGTGAAAGGTGAAAACAAAGATAACTTCATAGGGAAAGAAAATAAGGCATACTTTGCTAGTAAAAAAAGAAGCACGTAGCACTCCCTGTAACATGATTCTGGGATCTTTCCACCTGTAAGTCACTAAGAAGTATGCAAATGACCTTGCCCTAATAGAGTAAATAATTTCCACTTTCTCCACTGCCTATTCATAAATGTGGCTATTGATAGCAACATTCTAAATTACTATTCCTGTTTGGAAAAAGAATTTGGAGGAAATCTAAAATGGATGATGCAATGGGGTTTATGCGGAGGCTCATAATCATAGCTAGGTGTGGAGGAGTCTAAGACAGTAACATCACCACGCGACGGTCTGCAATGCATGGTGAAGTATGAGGCGTGGGCACAGCACAGAGGCTGCAGAAGCTTCTGCCTCTAGGAACCCAATAAAACTGCAGTCCGTCCTTCACAATTGCTGTTTGAGATCATCTGTGTTGAACAGGACAATTGCCCTCAGAGCAAAGAAGGCAGGAACTATATAAAAATAGACAGAACAACTTAAAAGTTAGTGAAGAAAAGATAAGGAACGCAAACGTGGAAATGAGATATTGCTAGTAAAGGAGGTTAAATGGGGTAAGGAAGCCTTTTATAAATGTATCAAGAAAAAAGTGATCCTCAAGAGAAAAAAGGCCAGTGAATAAATGAGAGGAGGAGGGTATGAAATTAATGATGGCTGAGATATTGACCTCTTGCTTTAAGTCAGTTTTTAAAAGAAAAATGAGAAGAAAATTTGGACAGCTGGAAGGCAATAATGACTTTTAAAAATAGGTATCGACAAAGAGGGTAAGGGGGAAACTTAGAAAAAAAATTAAACATCATGGCATATACAGATTGTCTTTCACATAATAAGTTTCCTAGGGAATTAGATTCTTTTCCTACTAACTATTCACAGATAAGGGAGAACAGTACAGACCAGAGAGCTGTCAGAAATTCCTCAAAACAAACTAGTTTCATATAAAAATAAAACAATGGTTGGGGACAATTCAGAAGAGGAACACAGGACTGACAAAGTGTTATGCAAACTTTAGATATATTTGATTCTGATTCTGTGGCCATTGTAGTTTTTCAAAAGTGGGGACAAGCTTTTCTCCACCATATAATGAGAGCTAAACTGGCTATCCCATACAACTAGAAGTATATGTTGTTGCTCCTTTGAAAGTGTAAGAAGCCTGTCACTTTTATGGAAGAAAAGGAGAAAAATGATTCAGTCCCTGAAATGTCAAAATATCATATAGAATGTATGTGAAAAATTGGAAAATTCAGAGTGCAAGGGAAAAATCATTTTAAAGGAAGTTTTAGATCTTAATTAGATTTTAGGATTAAATCCTCAAAGTCCAACTCATAGTTTTCAGGTAAATTTGGCATTAGGCATTGTATTTATGTGTGATACAGATTTAACACATTGATATTTTGTGTGCACAGTGGGATACTAGACATTTCTAAATGTCTTCAATGGAGGTAACTAAACCTTTTAAAGGAAGATACTGTCTTAGAGTATTAACCCTGATATTGTCCTGACTATTGTAGCCATCTAAGTTTCCTGGCTGCTTCTGCTCCTGCTCCTGCTCCTGCTCCTGCTCCTGCTCCTGCTCCTGCTCCTGCTCCTGCTCCTCCTGCTCCTGCTCCTCCTCCTGCTCCT
>PVJA010035945.1:7188-21565 GCA_004027025.1 Myocastor coypus | reverse complement strand
TTTTTTTTTTTTTTGTCTTTCTGAGACAGGGTCTCACTATGCAGTTGAGGCTGGCCTTGAGCTCACTTCTGCAGCCCAGGCTGGTCTCAAACTTGCACCAATCCTCCTGCCTCAGCCTCCCAAGTGCTGGGATTACAGGCGTGCGCCACCACACCTGGCTAGGAACACATTTCTGCACTGAGCAACCTAGCACTCTCTCCTTGCAGAGACTGAGACAGGATTCAGATGTCTGGAGGCTGTACTTAGCCCAGCAACCGCTGCAGCTGCGGCCTGCCTAGGTGGTTTTGGCTGAGTTTCCTGCTGTTCAGTCCTCAGAAGAGTCATTCTACCACCTTGGTTCTGGATCAAGCTTGACTCTCCTGTTCCCTAACAAGTGTCTAAGCCTTGGAAACCTCTTTGGAAACTCCTTCTTATCCCCAGGAAAGCCCAGCTTAACTTCTGTTGCTTGCAACCACGAGGCTGTCCTGCTACCATGTGCACCACACTGGCTACCTTTTGAGCACTGTGCTTTCTGAATGTGAGATACTGTACATCGATCTGGCAATATGACTCTAACTGTATTTCAGTAAATTACAAAGACACCCTCTAGGGTGGGAAAGTTTGAAAAAGGCTCCTTCTCTGGAAGACCAATTTGTAAAGGACTGCCCTCCCTCTCCATCAACATGGGCCCACCTGGAGACGGGATCAGAAACAGTGTATGCAGGTGCCAGTGCCTTCGGCAGCCTGCAAAGGCCCTGTGGCAGCTGTCCTGCATTTCCTATAAGCTACGGCTTATCTAGCCTGTCCTCTGTGGCTCACGTGTTCAGAGGTTGGGCTTGGGAGGTGACTAGTACTTGGGGGCTCTGCACTTGGTGGCTTGCTCCTGACCACAACGACGTGAGCGGTTTCCCTCCACCTAGCTCCTCCGCTGTGCCCTTTGTCCGTCAGAGTTGGCCACTGGCATGGAGTGAGACAGCTAGGCTGGGAGCCAACCAAACCACCCCTCTTCACCAAGCGCAGGTGTGGGATATTGTGTAGGAATAAAGGCAGAGTGGCCAGGTCCCTGGACTGCTCTTCAGTACCCCAAAGGTACTGTTTCTTCTCTCTCTCTCTCTTTCTCCCCTTCTCTCCCTCCCTCTCTCTGTCTCTTTGTCTGTTTCTCTCTGTGTGTCTCTGTCTCTATCTCTGTCTCCCTCTATGTGTGTCTCTGTCTTTCTGTCTGTGTCTGTCTGTCTGTCTGTCTCTCGCTCTCTCTCTCAGCTTTGTCAGGCAAGCACCTTATATCCAACCACGGCAATGGCAGATGCCCCAGGAAACTTTTGCTTTGGCCGCAGTAACTTTGTTCACTGGACCATCCCAAGTGACAGACCCATAGCTTCTCTGGGTGACTCCATCGTTCTGCAATCGTCCTCAACCCAGTTTTCAAGGACCTGCTTCCCTCCCCATGGCAAGACAGGAAGTCTGCTATTAGCCGGCAGGACTTCATGCATGCATGAGCCTACTACCTTTTCCTCTATAAATGCGCTCTCCACAACTTTAACAGGCAAATTTGCACACTTATTTTGCACATGGCCCATTTTTGCCTAACCATACTTTCTATCTCAGGTAGAGCAGGCTGAAGTGGTAACAGGAAGACCTAGCAAAGCCAAAGGCTGCTCACAACGCCGAGAACATCTAGGGACTAGAGAATGACAGAGACCAGCATGAGTAACTGGAGCTGCCACCTCTCATCACTGGAAGAGCTGGAGCCCTACCAGCAGCTGTTGCTGCCCTCAGGGCCACAACAAGGGCCACCAAGCAGCAAGAACCAAGAGCCACTGGCATTCGATCTTACAGCTGCTAACACTACAGGGGCCCCAGTTCACCTCTTTAAGATTTCTATCCAAATTCAGCAAAGGCCTCCTAGTAAATGGACAACAGCTTTGTGGAAACCAAGGCTCAGTGATGAGTAACTTATTCAGTTTTCTTAGCCAGTGAGTGGCAGAGCCAGGAGACAAGGCCCAGAGCCCTGGCTGCAAAGCTCACTGATGGTATATCACCTTTTTCTGCACCTCAAGAGGGAGCTTGTTGATCTGGCCTAACTGTTGCAGCTGGAAAAGTAAGATTAAACAAGGGAATGAAGCCAAGAAAGGATGATTTTGGAGTGAGAGACTGCCCTTCCAGCCACCAGCACCCCACTGGCCAACATCAACCTGTGCCTTATCAGGGCCAGAGTGGGAGTTCAGCAGAGATATTCACTAAAGTTTATTATGTAAGACAGATAAAGAAAGCTCTATCCCTTTGCTACAGCTCTTCAATATAAGTTAAAATAATGGTATGTAAAATATAGCTCCCCTATGACCTAGCAATCCTACTCCTATGTATTTACCAACAAAAAAATGGAAATAAGTGTGTACAAAGAGCCTTTAACAGCAGCCCCAAGCTAGAAATTACCCAAATGTTCACCAAAGAAAACTGGACAAGCAAACTGTGGCACATCTATACAATTGCACTGAGCGGTGAAAAAGCAAACTACGGATACACAAAACAAATTGGGTGAATCTCATAAACATTAGGTGCATGATAGAAACCGGGCTATCAAAATAAGCAGCATGTAAAGTCTAAAACCAGACAAAGTTAAGCTATGGTGATAGAAGTAATAACACTGGTGGAGCAAGGGCATGGCTGGAAAAGGGAGCAAGAGAGCCTCCTGGAGCCACTGAAATGTGCTGCGTCTTGTTTGGAGTGGAAGTTTCACAGGTGTATACATTGCCATAATCCACTGAACTGAGCTTATGGTCCATGTAGCTTACTATATGATAATCCACAGGGCATAGGTTCCATAAGCACCACAGTACTAATCCTATGTGTACCACTTCTGTATACTGTAAAGCCTATGTGTAGCTTCCTCTCTGAGACACTTTCACCCACTGGCTTAATGTAAGCACTTTACAGCTCTTCCTTTGGGCACCTGAGTTGCCAACATCACTACTCTTGTGCTTTGGGGGCATTTTTCAGTAAAATAAGAGCTCCTTGATAACTGAGGTGGCTACAGCATGATCAAAGGGCAGATAACATATAGGGCATAAATATGCTGGACAGAGAAAAGATTGGGTCCCTAGTAAGACACAGTAGGATAGGTTGAGATTTCACCATGGTGCTCAGAACATGGCACAACTTAAAAATGATGAGGTTTTCACCTATTCCTAGAATTGACCATCATATATTCAGACCAAAGTTGACCGTAAGTAACTGAACCTGAGGAAAGAGGAAGCATAGGTGGGGAGAACTACTATGCATAATGCACCTGAAATTTTTTTTTTTTTTCTTGTTTCAGAACTTTTGTTGTTTATTCACTCATTTTTATGGCCAGCTCAGCCCGCCCCAAGGGCAGGGCTGGCGCAGCATGTGGTGCCGGGGATTGAACTGCGGTCTCTGAAGCCGCCCAAGCTTGCCCAAGCAGGCGCTTTAGACCACTGAGCCAACCCGCCGGGCCCCTGCACCTGAAATTTTTAAAATGCTAGGAATAAAGCCTGGACACTGCTCTTCTCTGGGGCTCAGAATGTCACTGTCTGTCCTGCACCTACAGTGTGGCAACTCAACAGGTGGCACCTTGCCTTACCCAGATTGGCTCTCCATCCTTAGGCAAGTCTGTGAATCCTCAGCCTGCACCTGTTGCACCTTCTGCCTCTGCAGGCTTCTTTCTGAGAAGGAGGTGTCTGAAGAGGCCTTTCTACATCCCAAGGAACTCCTGAGGTCTGGGCATGGTTGTTCCATGTCAGCTGCCCTCTGGTCAAGGCCCCACACACTGACAGGCGCAGCCTACCCCAAGGCCTAAGTGGGCAGCTGAGGTCTTTTGGTCCACTATGTGCTCCTGAGAAAAAGAAAGAGCCATTTGTCTCAGGCTAATCTGAAGAAGGCAGCTGAAACTCCAACCAACTGCAGAGAAGCGCTCGATGAAGCATTTGTAGATTAAATAGGGTTGGGAAAGGGCTCTTTCCTAAGACTCCTCATAGTCTGGGGAAAAGAAAACAAGCTTTAAGGAAGAGACATGGGTTCAAGTCCCAGAAGTGTAACTTAACCAGGTGAGAGAGTGGGAGTAGGCGGCAACCTCACTGAGGTTGCCCAGCTAAAGCAGAGGGTGCTGGGCAGAGTATGCAAATGGTGCGCCAAGCCCCTACCCCCACCTGACCTCCACCCCGGGGAATCCTGTAGTGTACTAAAGACTCTTGCAATTTGCTGCTGCATCTCCATGGTAACACTGGCATGTGTGTGACATGAATGTGCGTGTGTGTTGCCTTTGCACACAGGATAAGTAGATAAAGTCCTTGCAATTCTTTGCATCTCAGGTTAGGTGTTATTTCCTACTTAAGAAGCTTTCCCAGACCCCCGCCATCAGGTTAAATGGCTCCTCCTGTGGTGAGACTGAAACCCGCTGAGGCCAAGCGACGCCTGTGTGTTCAGTGGGAATCATTCATTTTCCAGCTCTCTTCCTCTGAGGCTACTAATCCCACCAACCCAGAGAACATCTGTCCTCCTTACCCACTGTTTTCAGCCTCCATGCAGCAGTGTGTGGCCTATGGTGACTTTTCAATAAATGTTCATGAGAGACCACATTCGTGTCTTTAGCAAAATGGTTTGAAGCTCATTCTCCCAATAGCAGGGTGTTCTCAGATCCCAGGATCTGGAATGGGACTCAACCCGGTGGGTAGCTCTGTGTTGCCAAAGATAGGAAATGCTTCTGCACAGAGCCAGGCACCTGCAGAGATTGTTGCTGAAGAGAGATGCACAGAGCTTTATTCCTGGTCAGGATCCAGCAATGAACTTGCATCTGGCAAAAGCATCATTTTTCATTCAAATAGTCTGTGTCCAGAGTGGCATATAATAAGTGACCATAACAGAATATATGCCTTTTTTTTCTTTTAAAAACCATATAAATCATTCCTGGTATCTATAAGGGAGATTAAATTACATGAATACCATCCGCTTTTATTATTTATTCAGTTCATATTTTCAACATTTATTTTAAAGTAGCTCAAGGTCTGCAAAATGAGGGATTTGAAATGGTATGGGATTTCAGGGTTAATTCCCACACTAATTTACACTAATTTAAGCTATAAACATGATTGGGAAGAAAAACTACTGCCAAACATACATATATATTCTCGTCAAAGGTACATTTGGGATTATCCATGGATATTGATTTCCCTTCAAAGGAACCCCCATTTGTGTGTGTGTGTGTGTGTGTGTGTGACCCTACCCTGAGGGCAGGGCTGGTGTGGGGTGTGGTGCTGAGGGATCAAACCATGGTCCCTGTGCTTGCCTAAGATTGCCTAAGCAGGTGCTTTAGACTGCTGAGCTATCTCACAGTCTGAACCCCTCAATTAACATGGAAATGTAAAGTTACTCATTTTCCTAGTTCAGTTTTTGTGGCAATCAGCTTTGGAAGTCTTGTGAACCCTATTAATCAGTAACTTCCCTTTCTTAGCATCACCTCTCTGAGAAGCCTATTCTAAGCCCTCTGCAAGGAAAGCATAGTCACCCCAGAAGCTACACCTCTGAGTCAAAGACCCTAAAAAAGAGCAGCTCCCCTCTGCTCACTGGCCTCTCCCCAAGCAGGCAGCCCCTTTCCTTGGTGCCTAAGTGATAGCTGAGTCAGAAATGCTTGCTGTTTTGCTTCTGGACACATACTGGGTATCTCAGCTACTCTTCTCACATTGCTGGGACAAATACCTGACACCCAAAATGAAGGAAGGAAAAGGTTTAGCTCACAGTTACTGGAGGTTTCAGTCCATACGCAGCTGGCTCCAAGGCAGAGCTGCTCAGGGTGGAGAACAAACTTTCACAGCAGTGGCAAAGAGCAAGAGCGAAGCACAAGGGCCTGAGTTCAATCCCTGGCTCCACACACACAAAAAAAGAGCAAAGGTGAGTGGCAGCCTCTCTCCCCTCCCCACAGTGTAATGCAAATTACCTGCCTGGGGGCAGGTGCAGCCTCCACACCCACAGTAACCAATCACAAACTCCAGAAGCCACCCCACGACTGCATGAAGCTTTGGGGGGACAACTAGACACAAACCGTAATGCTGGGTGTAGCGCACTGTTCTGAGGCCTTCTGGTAGGTTATCTTGGCTCTAGGATGTCAGTCTCTTTTAGGCCCCATCCTAGCATAAAGACATTGAGTCCCAGAGAGGTTAAAAGGTTTTATCCCTTGTTAAACTGGACTAAGTGGCAGGGCCAGGCAGCTCGCCCCACTGCTCTCTCGGTCACTCTGCTCAACAGCCAGGAGCTGAACGCTCTCTCAGTTTCACATGTTCTTATGTTTGGAGTATGGAAAGGTTTCTGCAAACAAGAGGAACAAAAAGAAGAATTGGAAAGGTCAAGGCAGAGTCACTTGAACAGCAAGATTCAAGAGGGAGGACAAATGGGAAGGAGCCATGCCTGCTGCCAGGGCTGGGCTGCTGCCGCAGTCTTTTGCCCTCTGCCTCCCTGCCCACTTCACTGATTCACCCAGGAGTCCTTGCTGACAGCTGTCCCCAGCCCTGAGCCACGCCTGCCTGTCCCCAGCATCTGAGCTCAGTGCATGTTGCAGTGTCAGAAGTGCAACCGCAGACAGTGGGCCTGCATTCTCTGGACTTCACTGAGCATCTCCGTCTTCTCACAGTTGTTAGGGAAGCCAGCAGCCAAATCTCATCCTGGAAGAAACTGAGAGTCAAGTGGGGGACTCCTATCTAGATCTCCATTTATCAGTATCTGATGTAGGTTAGCCTCTCTGAGCCAAACCTTCATTTCCTTGTTGTGGAAGTCAGCATAATATAGCCTGCTGCTGGGTCCCTGTGTGAGAAATCACAGGAGGAGACACCGCTTGTCTTCCTGCCTCTACATCCTGCCTCTTTTACAGCAGCGCCTTGGTGTTTCTGTGGGGAACCACTGCCCTCTCCACGCAGCTTCACTGCACTGACTCTAGGCTGGGAAGATGCCCTAGCCAAATCAGGCCAACTACAATCACAGTGATTGGTTAAGCAGTGTGCCCATGACAGAGTCTAAAGCCAGTGGGAACTGGATCCAGGGCTTTCTTGGTGCAGTGGGTACAGAAGCTTTCTCTTCCCAGAGTTGCCCAGGGAACAACCCAAGCACTTTGGCCGCCATCTTCCAGCAATGGAAAAGGAGCTTGCTTAAGAATGATTTCAACAAAAAGACAAGGAGGAAAGATGGAGGGAGGGAGAAATTGGAGTTCTTAGTATATCTACACCTTGCAGTAATAATTTGATAAACTCTTAACATTTCAGATACTGGAAGAGATAATTCTCTCTGGCTTTTCTACTGTGCAGCGGCTGTTAGAGGAGGATGAGACTTGAGCCCACCACCTCAAGTCACACACAGCCCCTGCTCTTGGAATGGGATACTTTAGAGATAAGATCTTTAAAGAGAGGACTAAATTAAGAGGAGAGCATTAGGGGGGCCCTCATCCAATCTGACAGTTTTCCCTACATGTAAGAGGAGAGAACTGGACACATAGAGATAGCAGGCCTTGGAGCAAGGAAAAGACTGAGTGAAAGGATGGCCACCCGCAAGCTAAGGAGACCAGAGCAGCCTCTTGGGCTTTTAACCTTCGAATTATAAGAAAACAAAATGGGAATAATAACCTTATCCATTTCCTGGGGCTGCTGTGAGAACTAAATAAATACATAGAAGCCACACAGCTAACACATACCTATACCTACCTAGAACTGATGAAGGGCCGGACAGACAGCTCAGTGGACTAAAGCACCTGCTTAGGCAGATGCAGGGACCTGGTGTGCTGTGCTGGCCCTACCCCTGCCCCTGCCCCTGCCCCTGGGGTAGGCTCAGATGGCAGTGACTGAGATTGGGAGTGGTGGTGCACACCTGTAACCCCAGTGCTTGGGGAGGGGGTGCTGAAAATAGGAGGACCACTATAAGTCTGACCTGGGTTGTGAGACTCCATAGACCCTGTACTAAAATACCAAAAACAAAATAAAACAAGAACAAATACTTTTGTTAGCTATTCATGTTATCATTACTAGCACCCTGTTGCTACTAATATCAGTCTGCCAGCATCATCGCTAGCACCACTGCCGCTAGGAGCACCACCTCCGCTGCCACTCCCATGGAAGCTCCTGGGGAGGAACACTAGGCATGCAGGTGTGTGAAGTTTCCTCTGTGCTCTCTAGCCACCTGGTGGTATGCCTGGAAAACTAGGAGACTCGTCGTTCTGTTTGTGTCCGCTCTGTTTTTCTCTGCCACTTCATTCACTGTAATCGATTCTAAGCCAGTTTCTTCTGAATTGGGGTGCGGGGGTGGTGGTGGTGCAGAGGCCACTGTTAACGCTCAAAATATCTCAGCATGTTGGTGCCCTGTACATAGTAGGTGCTCAGTAAGTGCTTACTGGATGAATTGCAGTTAGGGGAAGAGAATAAATGGGAATAAGAAAACCCATGTGTCATCAACAACTACACACAGCAACCGAGGCACCAGCTGTCCTTTCATCTTCTTCTTTTCTCTCCTGGTGGCCAGAGACTTGGTGCCTCCCGACTTCTCATCCTGCTCCAAACCTCTGAGCTATGTCGTGACTCACTAAGCCACCTCATGCTCAGAGGGCAATGTGAGGGAGTCACTATTTATCTTTGTTACTGCTGCACGTGTCCAAGAAAAAACAGCTTCAAAGACCATGTCTGTTGGGATAACCTATTGATTTGTGTCACGTTTCTCCCAATCCCCATTTTATTGTTGTTCAAGACAGGGTCAGGGTAGGTCAAAAATAACTCTTTCCATTGGAGGCAATGGACTGAAGAATTCTAACCGGAATTCTAAATTCTTTATAAGATGTGGGCTGCGAAAGTCATGGAAGATACCACATTGTCCCACTGCCAAATCAGAGACTGCAGGGAGTGACGGTCTAAGTAAAATCCAGGAGGTATAAGTTTAGAGAGAAAAGAAAATATGAACTGGGGAGGTAGAGTGGGCTAGAAATTAGCATCGATATCTGTAATAAAATTTGTAGGAGACTTTAAAAAAATCTGTTTTTTGGGCTGGGGAGATAGCTCAGTAGAATAAGTGCTTGCCTGGCAAACACAAGGACCTGAGTTCAATCCCCAGTCCTGTAAAAAATAAAAATAAAAATAAAAACAAAAATCTGTTTTTCATAGTGGCCAAATTGGTTTGCTGAGTGCAGTCTGAGTGTGAGTGGACTATTCCACAGCTGATGAAAGGGAAGGCACTTCATATTTATCAATGCTAGAGGGATCGATTGCCAGATACCTCATGTGAAGCAGAGTTTGGCAGGCAACAACTGAATGCAATCACTGTTCTTGTCAGGAAAGCTTTGTGGAAACACAGTGGTGCACGCTCATGCATGTATTCGTCCAGGGCTATTTTGCCAGGGTGGTAAGAAAGAGTGGTGGTGACTGAGATTATTTGATTTGAAAGGCCTTAAATGCATTATAAAGACAACCAGCCAACCTCTGATCTGTGGTATCTTATAGCTTTATTTCATGTGAGGAAGATTTAACTCATAAGGATGGACACCCTGCTCAGGAGCAGATTCAAAGACGGTGCTGTGATTGAATATAGTTCTGCTTTTTCATGTAGAGACTGGGGGGTTCTATCCCCAGTGTGCTGTGCCAGCCTCACCCCCAGGGTGTGCTGAAAGGGTGATTGAGACTGGGCATGGTGGCGCATGCCTGTAACCATAGCACTTGGGAGGCTGAAAATGGAGAATCACTACGAGTCCAATCTTTGTAGTGAGACCCTGTATAGCCTACACTAAATACATAAAAAAAAAAAAAAAAAAAAAAAAAAAAATCTCTGAGGGGTATGTTGCTTTCTAAAAGAATCGAAAACATCACATGCTAACTAAACACCCACAAAAATCATATCTCTAGGTACAAGTCAAATTTGGCCCAAGGACTGTTTAAATTTCACTGTTTTGTTAAAATATTTAATTGAATAGTTTTTAGGTTAAGAAAGGGTATCATTGTAGTTTTAGAAATCTTTTGGTTCAGCTGGGATTTCTGGGTAATTGCCAACTTGATAGCATTTACTTCCTCCTTTGTCTTGACCACCTGGGTGGGAAGACAACATGAGCCTTCTCTCCTAGGAGGCCAAATTGAACCCTGAAGAAACTACACCAAGTGCTGTGGCTTGCATGTATCTCCCATGTTACAGGTGCTGAAAACTTAGTGCTCATGGACAATACATTCGTTGGTGTCATTTGGAGATGAGTCTTTGGCAGGTGGTAAGGGTTGGATAAGGTCAGGGGATGGGATGGGACTGGTGACTATACAGGAGCAACAGAGCTGGACTAAAGCACCTTTGCTCTGGTGCTACCATGCGTGATAGGCAAAGCCCCTGTGCCACGCTCCTAGACCCCAGAACCATATTCTAAATAAACTCTTATTCTTTATTATGGCAACAGAAAAGAGATCAAAGCACCAAGGGATACTCTTTGGTGGTCTGGGGTTAAAATCAAGTGCTCTGTGTCTTCCTCTTTGTCTTCACGCCCTTTCCTGGTGACAGTTATTCCCTAAGGCACTGGGCACGGCTGATAACATGTTGGGAGTGAGGGAGGTGGACAGTGGTGGAAATACTCGGAAGGCAACGCTTTCCAAAGAATCTCTGATTTTTCCTACAGTTCAGGGAGGAACACTTACAATGCTCAAAAGGAAAAGAGGAGATAGCAGGAGGTAGGTTATTGCTTAATTTCAGGAGAAAATAGTTAGTAGGTGAGATGGGGGAGGTGAAGCCAAAGGGGCTCACAAAGAACACATTATGTCCGCATCCTTTTTTTTTTTTTTTTTTAATATTTCTTTTAATGTATTTGGTCATTGCAGGGTCTCACTACACAGCTTGGACTTGTGGCGATCCTCCTGCTCTCAGTTTCCTCAGCGCTGGGATTATGGGTGTGCCCAGCTTCTATGCCCAGCTCAGTGGGCCCTGGGGGCGGGGCTGGTGCCGTGTGTGGTGCTGGAGGTGAAACCCCGGTCCCTGAGCTTGCCTAAGGTTGCCTAAGCAGGTGCTTTAGTCTGCTGAGCTATCTTGCCAGCCTTATATGTACATCTTGTGTGGAGCTGTGGGCTGTTTAAGGAGCATCTGAGGAACAGTTCCTAGAAATACGATTTATGAAGAGCTACTAGCTCATGAGGATGAGTGTAAGAGCACGTTCCCAGGTGCTTTGCAGCTCTGTAAATTGCAGCCCTGTTGTGGGCAGTCGGATCGCATCACTGGAAAGCAGGGAGCCTGGGAATTGTGAGGACATCAGGGGGCAGAGAAAAAAACAGCCTTGGCAACATGTCTTTGCATAACATGGAGTAAAATCCACCAGAACAAATGCGCCTGACTCCCATCACTGCCAAGCCTAATTACGAAGCGGCATGGCATCCGTAATGCAGCCTGCTCAGAGTCAGTCTGGGGACCTTAAGAGACATCATCAGCCTTACCTGTGTTGCGAGTACGATGCCTGAGCGCTCAGTGGATCCACACTTCCAGCCTCTTGTCCGCAGTTTAGTCCTCTCCCTCCGAAGGTCCTGGAGCTGGGCTTCCAGTCCAATCTTCTCTGGAGCCCGTGGGCGTGGCCCTGCGACTTGGGCCCCTTCTTCCAGCCAGGATTGCGCGGCAGGCAGCGCTGGTCGCACTGAGGTGGGTTTCCAGATCCATCTCCTGCCCTTCACGGAAACCCTCGATGAGGGAGTGCATTCATAGCGACTGCGAAGCCCTGGAACACCTGCCTGGCCATGGACAAAGTCCTGAGACTGATAAAGCAGGAGAGAGGACAAAGGGATGGAGGTCGAAGCCACGACGGGGGTGGGGTGGGGTGGGGTGGATCCCCAAGTTACTTTTTTCATCAACTTCTAGCTTTATTACTAAAAGGGAACTGACAAAACCAAACCAAGTGACGTTAAAGATGGAAAATGGTGAGCATCTAACCCTGCTTTCCCTCCCCTTGGAGATAATCCTTTCCCAAGGAAGAAATTAAATCCCAGGAGCCTCTAAAGGCTGCTGGGGTGCAAACCCTGGTCAGAAGCAGCAGGAGTTAACAGGGTGTTTATTTACAGGTTTAAGAGGCTAGCTAGGGCCTGGGGGACTCTGGGCCAAGCTAACAAGACCTCCCTCCCAGTCGCCTTCTGGGCGATTACTCCCAAGCACCCAGCCATACCAAAATCAATAAACAATTTCAGCGTGGCCCAGGGAACTTTGCCACACTTAATAAAAGTCTCCAGCTGCAGTTATGGCTTCATTTCACCTTAACGTCTTCTTTAACTGCCCCTTCTTTTCAAGATCAATTAGAGGTACATGCAAAGAGAATAAAGAAATTCATAGGTACCAATACCGTCCACCAACACAGGTACAGCAAATGCGAGCAAACAGGGTCGGGCTAGTTGCATGTGCCCAGGATTTCCACTATAGGATGAGCCACCAGGAGCAGTTGAGGGACAGGGCTGGGAGTGCAGCTGTGAGTAGGGGGAAGGAGAGGGCCCAGAGGGACTGGGCCTCGGATTTCTGAGTTCAGTGTGAAAGCCACCCTTATTCTACCTATAGGTTTCCAGGGTGATCCTTCTTCCTGAAAATCACCTGTGAAATTCTGCTTTTGATGATTTCTCTGCTCCTCAGCATGTTCACTGAAGCACAGACAGAAAAAGATGGACGGAATGCAGGCAGGTTGTCTCAGTGCTATGCTGAGGGGGCTTGCAGATTAGCTCAGTGATTTAAGCATCTGCACAGGCAAACCTAGCCAGGCACAGGGGAAGGAGGTTCCATCCCAAGACAGTGGAAGGATGGAGAGAAGGTGCCGAGGTGCTGAGTAGGCAGCTGGGGGCGGGGCAGCCTTAGTGTGCTCGCTGACACCATGCGTGTGTGTGTGTGTGTGTGTGTGTGTGTGTGTGTGTGTATGCACACTTGCACGCTTCTGGGATCTGCTCTGTTAGTGGTGTGGAACAGTGGCTCCTGAGTCAGGGTGATCACTCTCCTAAGTGCCAGTGTCTCTGTCACTTTCCAGGACTGCTTAGACATATGATAAAAAACAAAATGAAAATCTGTTTAAGTTTTCAAAGTGACTCCAGTGTGTTTTCCGTGTTGTACATCTTTGGAAGTTCCAGGTGTGTGTGCATCTCTATGCTCATGTGAGATGAACTGCTCACCCTTCTAGGAAGCCAATGACAAAGTAATTCATCATCTTTCATAGGTTCTTAGCCACTA
Source organism: Myocastor coypus (assembly GCA_004027025.1). Taxonomy (NCBI): domain Eukaryota; kingdom Metazoa; phylum Chordata; class Mammalia; order Rodentia; family Myocastoridae; genus Myocastor; species Myocastor coypus. The sequence continues at coordinate 8,398 of PVJA010035945.1, read as the reverse complement.
ACATGCCAAGTACAAAGAGAAAATTCTACCAGGAAGAAGCATAAAGATAAAGACATACTGTGAACACTCTATTAAAAAAGAAGAAGAAATTTAGGTAGGGTGGCATGCATCTGCAATCCCAGAACTCTGAGAGGCTGAGGCAGAAGGGTCACAAATTCAAGACCAGCTTGGGTAATTTAGTGACTTACTGAGACAGTGTCTCAACTGTAAAAAGAAGAAAGCTCAATACAAAGGTCCTAAGTTCAATCCTTGGTCCCAAAGAAAATAACAAAAGGAGTCTCTCGTAGGATGGGGAATAGTGATGAAATTAGAACATTCTTGTGCCTCTGAGGATGGTCATAGCCACTCCCCTTCCTTCCCTTTCTTCTACCCATAACCAGTTCTGGAGCAGTGAGTTCTGAGAGCAAATCAGGCCAGCAAAGGTCTTTTGGAGGAAGAGATGCAGCTGATCGCTTGCCTTCTGTCTTTATTGAGATAGAATATATTTACCCCTTCACAGGATATAATCATTTGACCCATGTATGCAATAGGTAACGTCCTAATCAGGGCAATGAGTGCTTCTGTCTCTTCAAATGCTAATCACTTTTATGGGTTGGGCATTGTTGCACTCTTTGAGTTATTCTGAAACATTATAGATTGCTATAACTAATAGCTACTCTACTGTGCTAAGGAAAACTAGAATGTAGGGCATGGTGGGACACGCCTGTAATCTCAGCTACTTAGGAGGTCGAGGCAGGAGGGTCACAGGTTCAACATCAGCCTGAGAACTTAGTGAGTCTTTGTCTCAAAATAAGAAGGGAAGAGAGGAGAAGATGGAGGTCAGTAGGAGAGCACTTGCATGAGGCTTTGGGTTCAGTCTCCAAGATGGCAAAATAAGAAAGAAAAGGAAGGTCAGGACTGACACTTCTTTCTGCTGTGGCACCTCTTTTCTTCTTCCTGTGGCCCTTCCTCGCTCCCCGGCTGCTGGTCTCTCCTTTCCCTGCTCTTGCACATATGAGATGGGTGAGACAGGAAGGAAAAGGCTTCATAAAGGTCCAGCTCTGAGTCCTCTCTGCGGGCCATCTGTGTGCATCCTCCAGCTTTCTAGGACTTGAGTCTGTCATTGTCACCGCCTCATCCTACACACAATTCTCTGCCAAATTTCTGTGGCTTCACACTTTTTGCCATCTGTCTTTGTTATGGTTTATGTCTAGTTGTCCCCCCAAAGCGT
>PVJA010035944.1:0-16042 GCA_004027025.1 Myocastor coypus | reverse complement strand
CCCAGAACCCTGTCTGGCACATAATAGAAGCTTGATAAAAATGCTTTTTATGAAGCAGCTGGCTGGGTGGAAGGAGGTAGAGAAGAAAGGGCTGTCCTAGGGGGAGGAACCAGAGAGTGCCTTTCTGGAAAAGAAAAGAAAAACATTTAGTTTGTGCTCTGAGAGCCAGAAAGAAATGTGAGAAGCTAACCAGGTAGCTGCTTGGGCTTTATCCTGTGATATTTAGAAGCCAATGGAAAGTACAGTATTAAACAGGGACAAGAACAATTGTATTTTGGTTTTTAAAAATATTTTGGTATGGGGACTGGGGAGGTAGCTCTGTAGCACAAGTGCCTGCCTGGCAAGTGCAAGGTCGTGAGTTCGAACCTCAGTCCCGCAAAAAAAAAAAAAAGATCTTGGGTTGCTGAGAGGAGAGAAAAATGTGAGAGCAAATGTGGACACCAATTAAGAGGCTCTAGTAGGCAGCGTGAAGTAGATAGGAGGTAGTGGAAAGAGAAAAGGGGTGAGCTGGTATGTAGCTGTGGAGGTGAATTAGGCATCTTTTGAGCCCTGATTAGTCATGAACATTGAAGGAAAACAGGTACAGAGTGGTGGTGGATGTCCTGCTGGTTTTCTGAGTGGACGGCTGGTTGGTCACTCAGAGGGAACACAGACAAGAAGAGAGGCATGAGGGTAGCCTGGTAGACTGAAAGTTCAATGAAATGTTACCAATTTTATTATGGTTTGTGTCTAGTCCCCAGGAAGCTTCTAGAATTTGTAATTAATTCATGATCCAATGCTGGGATTATGGGTGTGAGTGCTACACCTGCCCTGGGGTGGAGAGTCTGAATACAACATAAGGAAGGGAGAGAGGCTTGCTAGTCACCTCAGCTGCTGCTCCTCCCTTTGCTCTTTGCTGTTTTCTGCCTCCTGACCTGCTGCCCTCTTCCATGTGCCACTCTACCTTGGAGCCAGCCAAGTATGGACTGAAATCTCTGCTAACTGTGAGCTAAATAAACCTTTCCTTCCTTAATTTTGGGTGTCAGGGATTTTGTCCCAGCAGTGAGAGGCATTTTCTTTTTAACACATAGCTTGCTATAGTGCCTTGAACTTAAATGATGAAGACCTAGTGTGGGGCTCTCCCGCACTGCCCTGAATGTTCCTACTTCCTTAATTGACATGTTGACATCCTCATCCCCCAAATAGTGGTTCTATAAGGAGCCTTTGAGGGGTCATTCAGTCATGAAGATGGGATTAATGTCCTTGTAATGAGGTCCTGGGAAACAGCCTTGCCCTTATTACCATGGGAGGCCATGACAAGAAATCATTGCTTTGTCAATGAACCTGAAAGTGAGCCCTTACCAGACAAAATACTGCCAGCCGCTAGGCCTTAGTTTTATGTCCAACTTGAGAAATAAATTTTGGTCACTGCTAAGCCTTCAGTCTGTGGTGTGTCACTATAGTATCTCAAATTAGCTAGAAGAAGCCCCTTTCTCAGTGTCTATGTCCTCTCATCTGCACTATGAAGTTTCTGGTATTTGTTCCACATACTTAATGGCTGGGGTGAAACTCTCTCCCCTCCTACTTTCCTTGGGTGAAGTTCAAAATACTTGTCTTAGTGACCTTCTTGTTGCTTAGACAAATTACTCAATACCCACCACTAGAAGGAGGCATAGTTTATTTTGGCTCATAGTTTGCAGAGATTTCAGTCTTTATAAGGCTGGCTCCAAAGGGACATCATGGCAGAGGGGCAGGGCAGAGGAGAAGCAGTTCATGGCAAGGCTGGTACCAAGGGAAGTGAGTGCCAAGGGAGGGAGGGGGCACAGGTGGGCACCCTCCCGGCCCATGTCTGCAGTGACCCACCTCTTCCTACCAGGCTTCACCTCTCAAGGTCATACCTAGCTGTAAACCCATCAGGGGGATAAGCTAGTGTCACACATCCATGATCCAGTCACCTCCCAACAGCTCTACCTATGAGTGCATAAGGATTTGGGGGGGGCACCATGATATAAGCCATAAAACATTCTGCCACGCTTTCTAAAAGATTCATGTACATCCCTTTGTGCAAAATGCATTTAGTCCATCTCTAAGAGTTCCCAAAGTTCTAACAGTTTCAGCACTGCTGAAAAATACAATTCCAAACTAACTCTTCTCTCACATTTAAGGTAAATCTACCTGTGAGCTCCTACAAAAATGAAGAAAAAAAAAAAGCTAAACATTTCCAACGTATACTGGTACAAGATAAAGATTCCATTCAGGAAGGTAGAAATATGGGACTAGAAAAGAATGAGAACAAAGCAAGACCAAGCTCCATCAAGGCAAATATTAACTCCTGTTGTTCCACGTCCAGGGCAATCTGTGGCAAGATGTAACCTCCTAAGAGCGTGGGTGGCTCTATCCTTACAGCATTCCCAGCAGTTACAGCCCTCATGGCCTTTCTATTAGGCTGGCCTTATGCAATTGTCATACCTCTCCTCAGGTGATCTGTATTCCTTGCTTTTCTAATCTTCTCAGGTCTCCAGTGAACTTTTCACTACTTACTCTCAATTTCACATGCTGCCCTTTCAGGAGTACATTGCCTGGTCTGCCAGGCATTCTTCTCATATCTGGGTGGAAGTCCTTCTGACCCCACAACTCTTGCATTCTGCATCCACTTAAAACCAGCACAATTTGGATGATGCCAAGGTATGAAGCCTAGTAGGGTGGTAGCCAGCTGTAGGGGACAAGAGCTTAGATGGATGAACCACATGAACCCAACATGGAGAAACAAATTTGTAGGTGTGGCCATTCTGGAACATGATGTTCTGGGGCTCTCTTCGCAAAGCAATGTCTTAACTCTTTGCAAATGTTGAGGATGCAAAAGAGTGGAGTCCTGCCGATTCTTGTAATATCTTCAGGTAATTTTTCTACTGTCCTGTTCCAAAACACTTGGCTCTTTAATGCTAATCTGTCCAGCAGCCAAGTTCTCTGCTGCTCTATCTTTGCAGGCTGCAACATAACTGGAGCATAGCACACATGGCCTGGAGTCCAACTGCCAATAGAGTCTTTCCCAAAAGAAAGTTCCCGAACCTGGTCTTTGGTTGTATTATTTTCAGCATGCTAGTTTTCTGAGCTCTGTCCAGAATCTCTCAACAAACTTGGTTCATGGCAATTTAGTGCTTCTTTTCTAGATAGCATCTTCAAACCTTTCCAAACTCCTCCCACATGCCAGTTCTAAAGATTTCTGGACCACATAATCAGTCACAGCAGTGTCCTCACTTCTCTGGTACTGAAATCTATATCGGTAAGAATTCCCTAGAGTAACCTATCTAATATAATATGTATATGTGGGATTTATAAGATTGGTTTACAATGGCAGCCTGCAGAGTCAGGTGGGGAAGAGTGCAAACCAGTCATCCTCATGCTGATGCTGAATGATCTAGTCGGGTGGAGAACCTGAAGCTCGCTGCTCCAGAGTCCTGTTGGAATCTGTACCAGGAACTGAAGAATCTGAACTGGAGGCCTGGAGACAGATGTCCAAAAGTGGTGGAAAGGACTGGAGTTCCTGTGAAGAAACAGAAGCAAGCCTTACTTTCTCTTTTTATTCCAGCCAGGCCTATTGGTTGGTGCCACACACACCCAGGGGAGGCCTTCCCTCTTTGGTACACTCATTGTGTAGTCATATCCAGAATGATGCTAACCCAGTCAGCTGGGTCTTTCTTATTCAAAGTTGACACAACAGCTAATGATCATGACATATGAACACATAGCTTTCCATCTTTTTTGGGGGGTGGGGAGAAGTGTCTACAGGGTGTTCAGGGTCTCACTACTAGATCAGACTCATAGTGATCCACCTGTTTACCGCCTCCCAAGAGCTGACATTATAGGCACGTGCCATCATGCCCAGTCTCCTTTGCCATCCCAGCATGCCCTGGGGATTGGAGCTGACATGGCAGGCCCAGGGATTGAACCTCCATCCCTTGTACCTGCTTGCAGGTGCTTTAATCTGCTGAGCTGTTTGGCTGGCTCTACAAGGGTCTTAAAGTTGGAGAGTTTTGAATAATAATTTGGGTTTCATATTTGTAAGGAAATTAATGTTACTGTTAATAATAAAAGCCAATCCTTTATAATTCTCCATTATGTATGAATTGCTCTCTAAAGTGCTTTGTGTATCATATGTCTTTTTTTTTTTTTTTTTTTTTTTTTTTTTTTTTTTTTTTTTTTTTTTTTTTTTTTTTTTTTTTTGTGGGACCAGGGTTTAAACTTATGACCTTGCACTTGCCAGGCAGGCATTTGTGCCACAGAACTATCTCCCTGGCCCCTTACCATATGTCTTTTACTTCTCTATGACAATGCTATGAGGTAGATATTACTACACCCAACTCACCAGTAAAAATCGAAGGCTTAGAATCCAAGTAACTTCTCAGAAATTCCATGGTTGTAGTAGAGAGAAGTTGGAACTTACACACAGGCTCTGTGCTCTGTATTCTTAACAACCCATGCCTCGCTGCTTCTAGGATTGGTTGCCCAATTTCGATCTATATGATTTCTGGAGTTCCCACACCCTCTACCATCATTCCTCTCCCACATCCTTGAGGTTTCCATGAATTCAGTGGAAGGCAAGCTCACACTGACGTGGAAGCTTTGCTCAGAGCTCCTGTCCATGCATCCTGCCTGAATCCCTTCTGGTCTGCACTATGCCAGCCCAGCTGTCCAAAACAGCCTCTTCCTTTCATTTCTGCCATTTTTTCCACTCTCACGATATCTTTATATTTGTAATGGACTTTTCCCAGAGTGAACTTTTTACTCTACAGAAAAGGCAACTTTTAAAAATTGAGTGAGACTTATTGCTATTTCTCAAAATTCCCATAGTGACTTCTAGCACTGTAGGAGTTAAGAAGTAAGCTAAACTGCTGAGACAACAATATTCACCTCCCAGTCCCCAAAGACTAGCAGCATATGTCTCTGTACCAGGCCAGAACTGAACAGTCCAGGCTGTCGGGAAGCTCTGTGCCTAGTCACTGGGATGGCAACTCCTTCTACTTTCTTGCTTTGCCAGCCTCTGGACATGGCTATATCCTTATCTATGTGGTCAAAGTTGGGTTAAATCACACCCACACACAGCCCTTCAGAAGGAGAACTGAACAGGAATGGAGGCAAGGACCCCCTCTATGAAAGCAGATGCGCATATCATTTCTCATCCTATTGGCAGAACTATGGTCACATGACCACACTGGCTGCAATGTAGCCTGGAAAATGGACTCTTTAACAAGTTATCGTGTTTCCAGCTAGCAAGCTGTCATTATGAAAGTAGCAAAGGCTTTAGGGTAGACAACTGGAGGTCCTGGCTTCAGGCAACCTGGGTCCAGCCTTCGCTTAATCTTCTTTTTGTTCTCTACTTTTAGATCTCTCCCTCTGTACCCCACACCCCCATTTTTACTTATTTCTCCAGCAGAACAGTTCAGCCATCTCTCATTTTTGCCACTGCAGTTCTCCCATATTTTAGGGGGTCTCACTTTCCATCTGAAATGACTTCTTAGCAAAGACCTTTCATACTCAAATTAGGAGTCTGTGTCAGCTGTTAAGGCGTATTATCCTACCTGGCTACATGGTAAAAATAAAGCAAGACACCATTTAAGACACTTTCTCTAGAATGCTGATTTAAAATTCAAAGAAATCCATTGGTCTATAAAGTAAACATTCTACATCATAAGTGATTTAAGAAACACAGACTGTTCACTTCTTAAAATGAAACAATTTCACACTACAGCAGAGTGTAAAATCGAGATTCCCAAAAACAAGTTTCTGATGGGGCAGCTGTTACGCTTGATGATTTGAATATAGAAAAATCTCCCTGAGAGAGACCTACTCTCATTTTCCACACTTTGCTAGGCCCCACCTGCTCTCAGTTCAGCCAAACCACACAAACGTGTGAAGTGCCCGCTGTGAGTGGCATGTCATGTGTAGTGGCATATTATTGAGCAAAACAAGTTATATGGGCAAGCCCCAAATCAACAGAGCAAGACCTTCTACTCCTTGATTCAGGGCCCTATACGTCACAAGGCAAAGGATGTAGATGTGTAAAACAATCAGAGAGAGAGAATGAGTACTGGGCGCTTTGATCAATCCAAGGTAGGGCCAGGAATGGAAACTCAATCCAAGATCTCTGAACTCTAGGCTATATAATTGTGACTTTACTGAAGATCTAGAGAGAATTACTGGAAGATTTCGAACAGAAGAGTGGTGTAGTTACAGCTATGCTTTAGGAAGTCCACTTAACACCATGACCTGCTCCATACTCTGAATCCATTATGCTAAGAGAAGTGTGGTGATATGGAATTAGAAATGAGTTGCATGCTGGACCTGGTGGCGCATGCCTGTAGTCCCAGCACTCGGGAGGCTGAGGCAGGAGGGTCGGTGCGAGTTCAAGACCAGCCTGGGCTACAAAAGTGAGCTCAAGTCCAGCCTGAACTGCATAGCGAGACCCTGTCTCTAAAAGACCAAAAAAAAAAAAAAATTACAAAGCAGCATCCTGTACTCTGCTAGGTGTTTGTTTGTTTGTTTGTTTGTCTTTTTGAGACAGGGTCTCACTATGCAGTCCAGGCTGGCCTTGAGCTCACTTTTGTAGCCCAGGCTGATCTTCAATTCCCACTGATCCTCCTGCCTCAGTCTCCTAAGTGCTGGGATTACAGGCGTGCACCACCACGCTCGGCAGCGTCCTGTACTCTGTTCCCAGCTAACTGAACAATGGAGCAAGCCATTGCATTAGGGTTCTCCAGAGAAACAGAACTAATGGAATAAATGTGTATTTATAGATGCATTTACACTTGATATGTATATCTTCATCCACATCTACACCCACATTCACATCCACACCCACATCCACCTAGTTACCTACCCATTCATCTAGAGGTATTTACTTTAAGGAACTGGCTTACATGGTGGGAGGGTCTGGAAAACCAATATCTGCAGGATGGAGATCCTGTGAAACTCCCCTGTTGTAGCTGAGGATGGAAGACAGACTGTAAGAAGACTTCACTCTTCTTTGGGGGAAGTCAGATTTTTTTCTATGAGGGTCTTTAACTGACTGGATGAGATCTACCACATTATGCAGATCGATCTGCTTTACTGGGGGTGGGGAGATAGCTCAGTAGAGTAAGTGCTTGCCTGGCAAGCAAAAGGGCCTGAGTTCAATCCTCAGTTCAAAAAAAAAGGTTCCCTGATGCAAATGTTAATTTCATCTAAAAATCCCTTCACAGTGACATTTAGGCCAGTATTTTGCCAAATTTCTGAGTACTGTGACTTAGTCATGTTGCAAGCTAAAATGAACCTTCACTACTTTGTTCTTTTCTTTCTTCCTTTTTTTAAAAATAAGCATCCGTCTGGCTGGGTTAGTGGGACTGCATGGCAGGTAGAAAAGTCAGTATGAGTGCTGGGCCGCGGGATCACTGCCAGGGGCTGATACCGCCCAAGGCGGCCAGGCCCACTTCTGTGAAACCTCCAAGCAGAGAATCCTTTCTAAGAGACAGCACCGGTGAGGCGTTCCAGTGACCCCAGCCCTCCCTAGAGGCCACTGCGGTGTAGCTCCATGACCTTTCCCCTGTATCAGAACACTTCCGCCTCATGCTTCAGTTCCTCCTTTGATACACGCCTGTTCCAGTCTCCTCAGACTTCATACCACTTACAGCAGCCATTGCATTCCTGACAAATGCTGAGATTACCGACCTGTTCCAGCAGGCCGATCTCTGTGGCTTATGTGCTGCTACCTATACAGTCCTGTGTCCCCCACCCTGGAAACAGCTTTGGGGGACTTCTGCCACTGCATAGCGGTGGGGAGCCCCTCCTGATCCTCACCTAGGTCTAAGAAATTTGTATTTGTAATGCTTAAATACATTATTGGAATCCCATCAAGTTAATTTCAATCTACCGCTTCCAATGCAACTGACAGACAAGAATAAGGACACTAAGGTATATTTATAGTTATGGGGAATCAAGGGGTCCTAAGTCCAGCCATGGTAATGGCTATCTGACCTTGACCCAGTGCCAAACCCAGGTCTTATTGAGTCATGAAGGTGGAGTGGCTTGAGGATGAATGACTGGAAACTGCAGGAAGTAGGTGAGTACTGTGAGCTGGGGTGGGTAGGAGGCCTGCATTTACCTCTGTGATAGGCAGAAAGAGATATGCAGAAAAAGTAATGTTAGGAGTGATATACATATATCTATATCTATATCTATCTATCTATCTATCTATCTATCTATCTATCTATCTATGCATAGTTATGGATGACTAGTGCTTATCTGCTTAGTTCCTGATAAGAGCCAAGTGAGTTCCTGTTTCCTTAAGTTTTCTATTTTCTGAGACTTTTAGGTTCCAATTTCCTCTTTGGTTTCCTGGTCAAGAATAAAGTCACCGCTTTCCCATTAGCTGCCTGCGGGCTCACTTCCCCGTTAGCTGCCCAAGGGCTCACTTTCCCGTTAGCTGCCCGAGGGCTCACTTTCCATTAGCTGCCCGCAGGACCTGCACCATCCTGAAACACCCCAATCACCTTCCCCAATCCCCCAAATAACATACGCTATTGGCTTCTGTGAAACCTGCTTGCTGAATCCCTCATTAGCATAGGCAGCTTATAAAAACCCGTGCACACCACAGCTCGGGGTTGCTCTCCTGGGGGGGGGGTGACCCTATGCCGGCGTAGCCAGAGAAAGCGCTATAATACCTTTATAATAAAAGAGCTCTGTAACACTTTGAGGCACTGACTCTTGGCTCATCCTTCTCCCGACGTCTCCAGGACCTAACAGTAACTTGCATTACACTATAGAGATGGTATCTAATGTTTTGGGGCCTGGTGCTTCAGCTCTGACGTGTAATCTTTCAAGCCCAGGAAGTCATAGCCTCTATCTCCAGGCTCAATCCCAGCTGACAGCATGGAGCATTCATTGGCTTTGTCCTGTCTTGACCTGACTCATACTGGAAAGCAACAGGTATGGGTTTTCTGGGAAATATGGTGCAGTCTTCAAAGACTCCCACCAGCACCTTGGCTAGACCAATATGCATTGCTTAAAGCCAACTGAAGAATAAGAAATTCTAGCCAGCTCTGTACTATCAGTACGTGGAAATAGGGTCAGGCAAAGCCAAAACGATGACAGTTGCTGTTCTTTTGAGAAGAGTCATCCAGGTGGTCCTCCATACACAGCTAACATAATTTTACCTATTGACTTCCTATGGATTTTTAAAAATTTAATACAGGAACTTGCTATGCATTTTGGACTTATAGTGATCCTCCTGCCTCAGCCTCCCCAGTGCTGGGATTATAGGTGTGTGCCACCACAGTCACTTACCGTAGCTGGCTTGCCAAGGAGCAGGCCTGAAATATGGCACCAGGGACCAAACCCAGGTCCTTGTGCTTGCCAGGCAGGTGCTTAGATCGCCGAGCTATTTCCTCAGCTTGTAATTTTTTTTCAAGAAAAGATTTCCTCTTGGGGCCCGGAGGGATGGCTCAGTGGTCTAAAGTGCCTGTTTGGGAAAGCTTGGGCAGCTTCAGAGACCACGGTTTGATCCCTGGCACCACATGCTGCGCCAGCCAGTGCCCTCCGGGCGGGCTGAGCCAGCCCTAAAAATGAGTGAACAAATAAACAAAGGTTCTGAAACAAGAAAAAAATAAATAGATAAATAGATAAATAAATAGATAAAAAGAAAAGATTTCTTGGTGAGGGGCTGGGGAGATAGCTCCATGATACAAGTGCCTGCAATGGCAAGTGCAAGGTCATGAGTTTGAACCCTGGTCCCAGAAAAAAAAAAAGATTTCTTGGTGAGAGAAAACAAGTAAACAAACTAACAAATCCAGCCTTAAAGCAGATCTTTTGAAAATACCAAAGTGCTTACGGTTTGTTGCATATGCCACACCGTTTCACACTTCCGGGTCTTATTTCTGCCTGTCTTTCCATTCTTGGGGTGTACCCATCCCTCAAGGAGCTGCACCTTTGGGAGATACTTAGATACTTATATCATGGGCATTGCTAAGAAGAGGAAGAGATGGGAAGGTTCTCTCTTGGCTGCAGCACCCCCAGCCCCACCCCATCATGTAGGAATATAAAGAGGCATCTATTTTTCAGAAAACAACTCTATACCAGACATTGACTCCACCAGTGTGGACCTTAGACTTCCAGCCTCAGGAACTGTGAGAAATGAGTATCTGTGGTTGACGCCACCAGGCTCTTGTGTGCTGTACAGGAGTGGGAACCTTTGAAGACATTTTCTAAGAAACTCCATTTCCTAGAAGCCGCTCTTACTGTACGTCGTGGCAGGCTAGCACACTGAGTGTCTACCAAACTCTGCAGGGCGCTATATGAATCCTCATTAAGCTGAAAAACTATTTGGTAATGTGTGCTCTGTGCCCATTAGGAGATAAACTCCAGAAGAGGAGTGGTTTCTTCATTCCTTCAGCAGTTGGTATAACTGGAGAGGGAGGATGTAAGAAGTGAGGAGAGGAAGAGACAGACAGACAGACAGACAGAACAGAGACAGAGACAGAGACAGAATGTGAAAAGTGAATGATCCTAGTCCCCCAGAGAAGGCACTCCTTCTCCTGTCTACTTTGAGCAGCGCCACTCTAGAATGCCTACCACAACTGCTTCTGCCCCGCTATCTCCACCTTACCACCTAATAAACATCTATCGTGTCTTGCATATTTGCCACATGACCAAGGGTTAGTTCATCCTCCATCTTAATTTTCCTAGAGACTAAAAAATTCCACTGATTAAGTAAATTTTTAAAATACTGAACCACCAGGTGCGGTGGTCTATGACTGTAATTCCAGCTCTTGGGAGGCTGAGACAAAGAACCCTGTTAGATCAAGACCAACCTGAACTACATAGCCAGACCCTGTTTCAAAAAGACCAACCCCCCCCCAAAACCAAAAAACAAAACAAACCAACCAACAAACAAAAAACCATAGACTAAGCTTAAAATAATAAAAAAGTTACTTTTTTTTTTTTTTTTTTTTTAATGACTGGCTCAGCCTGCCCTGGGGGTGGGGCTGGCACAGTGTGTGGTGCCAGGGATCAAACCACAGTCCCTGCGGTTGCCTAAGCTTGCCTAAGCAGGTGCTTTACACTGCTGAACCATCTTGCCGGCCCCAAAGGTGTTACTCTTAATCCTCCCATCTTTGTAATAACCACTGTTTTTTAGATTTTGATTTATAGTCTTAATTGGAGTGATGTTTTTAAAAAGGCAATGAAAGAAATAAAATTTCATTACAGGATGAATTGAACATATAGAATACAAATAAGAAAAATTTTAAAAGTATCTGGCATTCTGGGTAACAAAGAGGAGGGTCTGCGAGTCTGAGCTCAGCTTGGGCACCTCAGTGATTTAGCAAGATGCTCTCTCTAAATAAGAACTAAGAAAGGACTGGGGCTAGAGTTCAGTATGGGAAGGGCTGGGGAGACAGCTCCATGGCACTGGGCATGGTGGTGCACACCTGTAATCCCAGCATTTGGGAGGCTGAGGCAAAAGGATCGACATGAGTTCAAGACCAGCCTGGATTACAAAAGTGAGCTCAATGCCAGCCTGAACTGCATAGTGGGACCCTGTCTCAAAAAGAAAAAAGAAAGAAGAAGAAAGAAGAAAGAAGAAAGAAAGAAAGAAAGAAAGAAAGGAAGGAAGGAAGAAAGAAAGAAAGAAAGAAAGAAAGAAAGAAAGAAAGAAAGAAAGAAAGAAAGGAAGGAAGAAAGAAAATAGAGCTCAGTATGAAGGCCCTAGGTTCGAGCCCAGATACTGAACAGGTTCTGGGGCTGGGGAGATAGCTCCGTGGCACAAGTGTCTGCCTGGAAAGTGCAAGGTCATGAGTTTGAACCCCGGTCACACACACACACACACACACACACACACACACACACACACATAAAAGTCTATGGTCCTACGAACAGTGCCTGCTTTACAAGTCTCCATATATGTAGGTCGCTACAACACCAGTGCTTGCTCAGCATGATTTATTCTATTGCTATAAATAGTCCAGGCTCATATGTACTTCAACAGTCCTTTGAGGAAAGTATTATTAGCTCTGTTTTATTTTGTTCAATATTTATTCACTTATTTAGTTACCGTGGTGCTGGAGGTAGAACCCAGGTCTACCCTGAGTCATATCCCCAGCCCCTATTAGTTCTATTTTAGAGATGACAAAAGAGACACCACAAGGCTAAGGGACTTGCTCGTGATGCACACTTAGCCACACTGAGGGGTCCTATGCAAATGGGTGCGTGTATGCATACATGTGTAAATATTCATACAAATACCCATTGTCACCTTTACATCCACAGTGCTGAGGCTGAAGTCAGCTCTAGAAAGCACTCACAGGGGGTGGCTAGCGGACAGTGTCCTCGTCCTCATCGCTATCTCCCCCCAAGACCTGCAGCAGCAGCTGGGATCCACACCCTGCCTCTGGTCCACTCCAGTCCTGCATCCAAGAGCACCTTGAGGGGTTCTTCCTCCTGAAGTGCCCCCATTTCAGCTGCCACATGGTGCGACAGAGTGCTGCTCAGGCTTATTCCCACGTAAGGCTCCTAGCTGGCCTCGGGGAGCACTCACAGTGACTCATACTTCCAGCTCGTTACCACAGTAACAATTTATTTCACAATAAATTAATAAAAATGGTCACTATAAATCATAAAGATATTTAATAAGCACAGAACAACAGTGAATTGCCATGTATTATGGAAGCACTGTAAGTGCTCAATGAATAGCTCCTAAGGATAAAAAAAATCAATAGTAATATAAAGCTCATGGTAACTAACTGTGTTTGCTTGTTTTGTTTTTTGGTGGAACCGGGGTTCAAACTCACGACTTTGCACTTGCCAGGCAGGTGCTTGTGCCACAGAGCTATCTCCCTGGACCCTCATGGTAACTAACTGTAATCTATAATCAAAGCATTGTGAACTGTACTGTAGTGCTAGGCATTTATTGTAGCATACCACCTCAGATTCTGATGAGACTGGGTGTGTTCAGGGCACCAGGGACGCAAACCTTGCTTCAGATTCAAAGGCATAGCACAGTTGCTGACCAAGTTCAGCGTATGCCTCTCTGTGGCATTAGATTAGTCCAATAGTGACAGACCTGACTCACCTCAAAGGCAGGTGCTAAGGATGAGAATAACTGCACCTGGCCTCTTCAGCATTGCTTGGCTTCCTCTGACCCTAGCAGGTAGGGTGGAAGGGCAAGCATCCTGTAAGGGCTCTTTTATTCTGTAGCTTTGGAAGTAGGCGCTGTCCCTGCTCAGAGCTTGAGCATTGGACATCGCCTCTGGCTAGGAACTGAGTCTCAGAGGTTACCGGCCAACCTGATGGTTCCCGGCCAGCATGGCTGCTCACAGCCCCTCCCCTTGGCAGACTTCTCTGAACAGTCTTGGCTGCACACTGGCTTGTTCTCCAGGGCTCCAAGTTGGTCCCCTGCTTTTAATGACAAACAGCTCTATGATGCCATCTATCTCCTGGATTTTGTCACTGTCTTCAAAACTTCCTGATGGTTCTGAAAGTGCTTTGTGGGGCCTGCTGTGGGTCCTCTGCAAGCAGCTCTGAACAGGAGCAGTTGTCTACAGGGTGAGTTTTCCTGTCCTATGGGTACGTTCTCCCCAGAGCAGATGCAGAGGTGACCTGAGAGGACCTAGAAGGTGATACCTGCAGCATGAAGACAATAGTCACTAGAGAAGTAAAGAGGGTGTGGGTCCGTCCTTTGGACCATGATTATGTTGCTAATATTTATTTATTTATTTATCTATCTATCTATCTATCTATCTATCTATCTATCTATTTATTTATTTATTGCAGAACCAGAGATCGAACTCAGGACCTTGCACTTGCCAGGCAGGTACTTGTGCCCCTGAGCTATCTTCCCAGATTTTCTTTCTTCCTTTCTCTTTCTTTCTTTCTTTCTTTCTGTTGTTGTTTGAAAAGTTTAATAAATCTAAATTTGTTAGCCGGGCGTGGTGGCTCATGCCTGTAATCCCAGCACTTGGGAGGCTGAGGTAAGAGGATTGATGTGAGTTCGAGACCAGCCTGGGCTACAAAAGTGAGCTTAAGGCCAGCCTGAACTTCATAGCAAGACCCTGTCTCAATAAATAAATAAATAAATAAATAAATAAATAAATAAATCTAAATTTGCTAATAATATTTAGTATTTATTGAGCTCCTCCTGCATGTGAAGTATGCACCCTGGCTTACCTCCTTTAACTTAGCTCCTTCCTAGTTAGAAATAGTGGACATTTTCATCCTCAACGTACAGTAAGAAAACTGTCCAGAGTCCTAAAGCCACTCGCCAGCGGACACACATTTACTAGGAGAGAGCCTGGATTTGAACTTGGGTGGTTCTGACTGCAACCACGGGAAGCCACACCATGGCTTACAAGAACAGGGGATCACATGCTTGGGCTTGATGGGGGACCTTTGATATCACCTTGGTGTGAGTTTCAGTTTTGTCAAGGCAGGAGGGGGTTCTCTGTGTTAAGTGGGATGAGTCACCCAAAGCCTTGGCATTTGAAAAATGCTAATTACTCCTCCTCACAGCTTCTGCCTGTAGGGGACGGTGATCACTCAGAGGAAGAATTTGCCACCAATCCAGTGGCCTGAGGAGGTGCAGGATGAGATCTGCCGCAGACCCCAGAGTTTTGCAACTCAGGTCCATTTTGCCAGCCTGGGTTCTGTGAAGCGGGTGGAGGCTGGGCCTCCTGCAGTGGAACGGAGGCCTCCGAAGCCTTCCTTAGGTACCCAGTCCTTTATCCCCAGACGCAACCGAATTAGCCAACTGCTCATCAAATCCAATGCAAATGATAATGATGCGTCAGAGAAAGAGGTTCAGGACTCAGGTGCCAAGGGAGAGGCAGCGACCAGCGCTTTCCACCCGCTTACTGGTTGGTGCAAGGCAACAGCGCCATCGGCTGCGCAGAGCAGCCACAAGTGGGTCTTTGCTTTCTGCGCTGAACCCCGGACAGCGAAGGTCTGGCTTCCTGCGAAGCGTTTGCGCCGCAGCCACACTTGGTGGGCTTCTGCAGTCAGCGGGACTTGAGGGTGGGGCAGGCAGCAGCGCCCTGGCCCCTGGAGGATTACTCCTTCCAAATCTGTGCTGGCTTCCAAACCGAAAGAGCCTGGGGGATTTGCACCAGGGCCCGCGAGGCTGTGTGCAGTCGCGCCCCTCCCGCAGGCGGATTTGTGAACGTGCTGAACGGGCTGCCCCGCAGCTAAACCACAGGGCCCTGTTTTGTTCTCCACCGGATACACCTGCTGAAGGGCAGAGCTCGCTCGGGCTGCAGGCTCCGGGTTGCTTTACTTTTAAAAGATCATACCCTCCAGATAACCCAGACACCCAGTTGCCCGCACTGAGGCTGAACAGTAATGAAAACCACATTCTTGTATTTTCTTTGGGGGGGTATGGGACGATTGGACACAATCTTTCTCCTTCACAAGAGCATTCTCCACTTTCACCTCAGCCCTTGCTTTCCAGAACTTGCTGCCCGAGAGCATTTTAGGGACACCTGGACACGCATTAACCAGAGCATTTGAGACAGGCACATTATGGGTTCATAATCAATATAGGAACCCAAATAGCCAGCTAAAATTTAAAATCTTTTTAATTAGCTGAGCTCAACAGAAGACCCCTGTCTCGGAGTCTAAGTGAGTGGCCCTGCCCAGAGAACACGCTTTTCTTCCTATATATCTGGCTACTTTTTTCCTGCAATTGTTTAGAGTCAGGCTTTCTCAGGGTATATTTCCTCCATATGGTTATTGGTTTAACACGTAGACCTGTTTTTACAACTCTGGGGCCAGCTAAAGTTTATCATGGCAATACTTATGCTAAGAGTTTAGGATTAGGCCCTCACAGGGCAGTCGCTTCACTTTTTGTTAGTTTTTTTGATTTGGAAACAAAAGGGAAGCCGGGCGTGGTGGCGCATGCCTGTAATCCCAGCACTCGGGAGGCTGAGGCAGGAGGATTGGTGCGAGTTCGAGACCAGCCTGGGCTACAAAAGTGAGCTCAAGGCCAGCCAGAACTGCATAGTCAGACCCTGTCTCAAAAAGACAAAAAAAAAAAAAAAAAAAA